>CM065589.1:404422859-404671196 GCA_033119425.1 Bufotes viridis
TTTCATAGTGTCCGTAAAAACATATATTTTGTTCTGGGGTGAAATTCAATTGCCAAAATAGCAATACCATAAATCAGTGGTTTTAGCTTTGGCTGGCCAAATTTCATAGTGTCCGTAAAAACATATATTTTGTTCTGGGGTGAAATTCAATTGCCAAAATAGCAATACTATAAATCAGTGGTTTCAGCTGTGGCTGGCCAAATTTCATAGTGTCCTGCAAATCATATATTTTGTTCTGGGGTGAAATTCAATTGCCAAAGTAGCAATACCCTTAATCTGGTGTTCCAGCTGTTGCAGGCCTAGTTTAAATCTGTCTGTAACAGGGTATATTTTGTTCTGGGGTGAAATTCAATTGCCAAAATAGCAATACTATAAATCAGCGGTTTCAGCTGTGGCTGGCCAAGTTTTATAGTGTCCTGCAAAGGATATATTTTGTTCTGGGGTGAAATTCAATTGCCAAAATAGCAATACCATAAATCAGTGGTTTTAGCTGAGGCTGGCCAAGTTTCAGAGTGTCCTGCAAAAGATATATTTTGTTCTGGGGTGAAATTCAATTGCCAAAATAGCAATACTATAAACCAGTGGTTTCAGCTCTGGCTGGCAAACTATATTAGTGTCCGCCAAAACATATATTTTGTTCTGGGGTGAAATTCAATTGTCAAAATAGCAATACCATATATCAGTGGTTTCAGCTCTGGCTGGCAAACTATAATAGTGTCCGCCAAAACATATATTTTGTTCTGGGGTGAAATTCAATTGCCAAAATAGCAATACCATAAATCAGTGGTTTTAGCTGTGGCTGGCCAAGTTTCATAGTGTCCGTAAAAACATATATTTTGTTCTGGGGTGAAATTCAATTGCCAAAATAGCAATACCATAAATCAGTGGTTTTAGCTTTGGCTGGCCAAATTTCATAGTGTCCGTAAAAACATATATTTTGTTCTGGGGTGAAATTCAATTGCCAAAATAGCAATACTATAAATCAGTGGTTTCAGCTGTGGCTGGCCAAATTTCATAGTGTCCTGCAAATCATATATTTTGTTCTGGGGTGAAATTCAATTGCCAAAGTAGCAATACCCTTAATCTGGTGTTCCAGCTGTTGCAGGCCTAGTTTAAATCTGTCTGTAACAGGGTATATTTTGTTCTGGGGTGAAATTCAATTGCCAAAATAGCAATACTATAAATCAGCGGTTTCAGCTGTGGCTGGCCAAGTTTCATAGTGTCCTGCAAAGGATATATTTTGTTCTGGGGTGAAATTCAATTGCCAAAATAGCAATACCATAAATCAGTGGTTTTAGCTGAGGCTGGCCAAGTTTCAGAGTGTCCTGCAAAAGATATATTTTGTTCTGGGGTGAAATTCAATTGCCAAAATAGCAATACTATAAACCAGTGGTTTCAGCTGTGGCTGGCCAAGTTTCATAGTGTACTGCAAAGGATATATTTTGTTCTGGGGTGAAATTCAATTGCCAAAATAGCAATACCATAAATCAGTGGTTTCAGCTCTGGCTGGCAAACTATAATAGTGTCCGCCAAAACATATATTTTGTTCTGGGGTGAAATTCAATTGTCAAAATAGCAATGCCATATATCTGTGGTTTCCGCTGTGGCTGGCCAAGTTTCATAGTGTCCTGCAAAGGATATATTTTGTTCTGGGGTGAAATTCAATTGCCAAAATAGCAATACCATAAGTCAGTGGTTTCAGCTGTGGCTGTCCAAGTTTCATAGTGTCCTGCAAAGGATATATTTTGTTCTGGGGTGAAATTCAATTGCCAAAATAGCAATACCATAAATCATTGGTTTCAGCTCTGGCTGGACAAGTTTCATAGTGTCCTGCAAAGGATATATTTTGTTCTGGGGTGAAATTCAATTGCCAAAATAGCAATACCCTGAATCTGGTGTTCCAGCTGTTGCAGGCCTAGTTTAAATCTGTCCGTAACAGGGTATATTTTGTTCTGGGGTGAAATTCAATTGCCAAAATAGCAAACCATAAATCAATGGTTTCAGCTGTGGCTGACCAAGTTTCATAGGGTCCTACAAATTATATATTTTGTTCTGGGGTGAAATTCAATTGCCAAAATAGCAATACCCTGAATCTAGTGTTCCAGCTGTTGCTGGCCTAGTTTAAATCTGTCCATAATAGGTTACCTTTCATCCAGGGCCTAAATACTAGCCCTAAAAGAGATATTCCCCTAAATCAGTGGTTACGGCTGTGCCTGGATTAGTGTAATATGCTACATAAATAAATAAGCAGATAGTGTTAGGTGCCTGTAAAAAAAAAATGGCCTGAATTTGAAATCAATACATTGGGCCAAATATTTTTTTTTCTTATTGTGGTGCTTGGTGAACGGTAACAATGAGGAAAACATCTAGTAAGGGACGCGGACGCGGTCGTAGTGGTTGTCGGACCTCTCTCCTCTGTCTGGGTGCTGGGGCCTAAATAACTGAAAGTGGACTTCTTCAGTGGTGGGTGATATGACGTATGATTCCTTGCTGTGGGACCTCTCTCCTCTGTCTGCGTGCTGGGGCCGAAATAAATGAAAGTGGCCTTCTCTAGTGGTGGGTGAAATGACGCATGATTCCTTGCTGTGGGACCTCTCTCCTTGGTCTGGGGGCTGGGGCCTAAATAACTGAAAGTGGCCTTCTCCAGTGGTGGGTGATATGACGCATGATTCCTTGCTGTGGGACCTCTCTCCAATTGATATTGGTTAATTTTTATTTATTTTATTTTAATTAATTTCCCTATCCACATTTTTTTGCAGGGCATTTACCTAAATTTTGCTGCCTTTTGCAGCCCTCCAGCCCTTTCCTGTACTATTTTACAGCCTTTTTAGTGCCCAGAAGTTTGGGTCCCCATTGACTTTAATGGGGTTCGGGTTCGGGATAAAGTTCGGGTCGAGTTCGGATCCCGAACCCGAACATTTTCGGGAAGTTTGGCCGAACTTCTCGAACCCGAACATCCATGTGTTTGCTCATCTCTAGGTGTGAATAAAGTCATGGTGTACCACAAAGACTGTCTGTGATTGCCTCAATACTGCCGCCGCTATCGTAGCCTACCACGACCATATCCCCACAACATATAAACATATATTTGCATATATATAGATAGATATATATAATCAGTATTCCTCTTACTGGTTTTGCATGTGGCTCTGATCAAAAAAAAAAAAGGCCAGTATGATAGTTTAACTTATTTTTGTAGATATTTTGCTGGTTAAATGTATCTTAGCCAGTCCATAAAAAACTCAAGTAGGAAATATTGCCCAGATCGTGCTACAGTGTACTACAGATAACTGTGTGATCAGCTAATTGTTTATGCTTGATACATGAAGTGATCTGTATAACATCAGCGATATGTCTCTTATGGTGAGTTCATGATAGTAAGATGTACGGGGTTGTGCACTTACCCCCTCCCCCTCCTGTTAAGATGCTGGCTGTTAGATGCGGAGGTTCTTATCTTGCTATGTTATAAGTTATCCAAAAATGGGTATGAACTCCTCCTTCTGGTCATACAGGACTAAACGTTTATTTATACATTAAAATATCTCAGCTTGGTGGCTCACCTCCCTTCTCCGCTATGTACTGTATTAGTTGCTCGGGAAAAGAGAAAAGGTGTGTGATGGTCAGGGATTAGGGATGCTCTGAACAAGTATTGGAATATGCTTCTTATGGACACATCTCTTCGTAACTATCTATCTCCTAGACCTATGATCACATTTCAGAAGAACAAAAATTTGAAGGACCTTTTGGTCAAGAGCCATCATATTGGAGTGAGGCCAGAAAGAGCATTTGGGTCTAAAGGACCTAAATGGGGGAGCTGACCCTGTGGTGATTGTGTGGCGTGCCCAAATGTATTAAGAACAACCACTTTCCCTAATTCCACTGGTGACAAGCAGTACAAGATTACTCATACTATCATGTGCAACACCACAGGTGTGATATATGTGGTGAGTTGCCCCTGTAGATTGTTGTACTTTTTTCTTACCACCAGGGAAATGAAAAAGAGAGTGCGTGAGCATGTCTTGGGATTGAGTCTGCTAGGGAGGAACGAGATGTGACAACATTAAAAACGATCCCCAGACATTTTAAACAGTATCATGAAAGTAATGGATCCCTATTACAAATCAGAGGGATCGATAGAGTACATGTTGGCTCACAGGGGGAGGGAGATTGAAAACGTCTCCTTGCACAACAGGAGGCTCGGTGGATTTTCATTCTAAACACTGTGGCATGGACTTAATAAAAGTCTGAGCTTTGCTCCATTCATATAATAATGAGATATTAATTTCTGATCTTCTGCTCTGGATTAACTACATATGTTTGTAGGCCTTGGTTTTAATTAATGATTATTATTTTTATTGTGTTTACATTGTGAGATTATTTTATATTGTTTTTTGTCATCTTTTAGAACTGTGTCCTCCTGAACCCTTATGTGCTGACGATAGATGATCCGCTTTCTATAGGATTTTTTATTGATGGCCCTTGCTTTGGACAACATTATTAATTTGTATATTTTTTATTTGTTTTTGTTTTTTTATTTATAATAGACTTATTTACAATGAATTGTTATACACATGTATGGTTATTATAACATATTATATATACATTAGGAATTGTTATCATACTGTATATTTTAATCACTCTATGAATTTTAATCATTGATTATATATCATCACATTATTGATTGGATGGTATGAGGTGTCATATGCACTTTTGTTTTAATATTGTATATGTATATCACATGCACGTGCAATTCTCATTGGCACTTTCACCCTTTCAATTGCACTTGTGTGTTCCTTGCTTTTCCCTTTCTTTTCACTTATTAAACATATATGATGATACATGATGAATGCGACACTCAGTCTTTTCAATTATTATGTGTTTATGGATGTAATTTATACATCTTACTATATATTATAGAGATATGTACTAAATAGTATATTTCCTATTTCCGGGCCACATGACAATGTCATGTGACCGGACTTAGATGCTGAGTTGGACAGCGGTGCATATTATATGATGCGCGTCCTTTCCGTGCCACGCCAGTCCCCTTTTGGGTCACGTGACTCGTTAGGGACATCAATATATTGTGCCGGGGATGTGATGAGATGCGCCTACTCGCCGCAACGACGTACTTCCGGTTCAGGATGACACACTTTAATTTTCTCATGTGCAGGTATTTTAAGTAATTATTAGGGTATATATAGTTGTGGGCTTACATTGATATCAGCACTCCCCAGAATAAGCTATATTGATCGAAACGCGTTGGGATCAAGGCGTTATCTTTGCACTTTATGTGAGTGGAACTTTGTATTATATTGTGGTTCAGACTGACTATCTTTTGTAACTATACCATGATTTATTATTGATGCACTTGCACTTTATATATAGTCATTAGTGATAGTGGTATTTTCTGTTTGCCTTGAATTATATTTTTATTGAGTTGTTCCTCACTTTTGGTATTAACTGTGCTTGATCGCTCCTATCATGAGCCATTTTATGGCTCTTTATGTCGTTTTTCACCACTGCCTTATTTTATGTATGTCTTAATTGTGTTGTTAAATAAATATTTATTGTGATTTAATGCAAATTGCCTGATTCAGTGAGTAATTGATGGGGATAGTATATTGTTAATTGTTTGGCCCAATCACCTTTGATGACTAATTAAAATATCTCAGCTTGATGGCTCACCTCCTTTCTCCACTATGTACTATATAAGGTGCTCGGAAGAAAAGGTGTGTGACGGTCAGGGATCAGAGGGCCTCTGATACGTCGCTTAAAAAGAATAGAAGTACAGTAATAGAGTAGAATTTAGGACAAAACAATAAGTGAAGATATGGGCAGCATTGGTTATTTTAGATTTAGAAGCAAAATAGTGTTACACTAATTCAACATCGCAAAATAACCCTGAATTGCTAAATCAAGACAGGTACATATTAATATATATAATACATATAAATCTTGTACATATGGGTCAGAAGGATTATTAATCCAATACTTTCTGTTGTAACTTTGATGATCCTGATGTGATAGTGATCTTACTGTAATTTTTTTTTGTCTTTCTCTATTCCCTCTGATCCCTGACCATGGCACACCTGTCAAATTATATTTGTCAAACGGAGTTCCTATAAGTATATCTAGAAATGCAGTCGGTATATTGTGCGCACTGAATATAAAGTCATTTGCGTCTATTGCACATTACCATAACCCAGAAGTCTGGAATTACCTTATAAATAAATATCCTTCATAGAAAAGACACATTCTATAGGAGAAACGCCGGAGTAGAGTGCATGAGGATGCCAATGCCTTGCGCCTCTTGGTTGCTAAAGAAACAAAGGATGCTATCTCGGCAGCAATGTGAATAAGAAAACCGGACAGCCAAGCTCCAGAGCATTGCGGTTTGTCAAAGCTGCACAGGGGGCCTGTGGCTGCGCTCTTTGAGGCTTGGATGTCCCACACGGGAAAAGAGAAAAGGCGTTGGGCCTCACTGTACAGGTGCAGGGGCACAGCGGGGCAGCGGGAGCCCAGGGCAAGTCATCCAGCCACTGGGACAGGTTTGCCATGGCTGTAGCTGCCAGTACAACCAGCTACTGACTCAGACAGCAGAGTAGAAAGGGGAAGATGTGGAGGGATGTGTGGAGAAAGGTTGGGGAGGAGGATCGGGCGTAGTGTAGTGTCATTACGTACTTTAGGTTAACACTGCCATCTACTGGCCTTTGCTGTTACAGTTCATAGTAAAAGAGGAGAAGTCGTGATTGGTTAGTAACGCTATGAGAAAATAGTGATCTCTAGCGCAGTTACATGTACAGTTGTGTTCAAAATTATTTAACCCCCACTGAAATTGAGTGTTTTGGCCAGTTTGACATTGATTTTTATCATTTCAGTCATCTTGTTTACAATTAAATCAAAGAGGCCCTTGTAAGTCAGACAAATATAACATAACATTTATAATGAAATAACCACAAATGTCTTTTCTGTGCTCACATCATTATGAGTTTTATTCAACCCCCAAGTGACATTCAATCTTAGTACTTAGTACAACATCCTTTTCCAGTTATAACAGATTTTAAACGTGAAGCATAGCTTGACACAAGTGTCTTGCAGCGATTTACGGGTATCTTCGCCCATTCTTCATGGGCAAAAGCCTCCAGTTCAGTCACATTCTTAGGCTTGCGCGCTGCAACTGCTTTCTTTAAGTCCCACCAGAGGTTCTCAATCGGATTTAAGTCTGGTGACTGCGATGGCCACATCAAAATGTTCCAGCCTTTAATCTGCAACCATGCTCTAGTGGACTTGGAGGTATGCTTGGGATCATTGTCCTGTTGAAAGGTCCAACGTCTCCCAAGCCTCAGGTTTGTGACGGAATGCATCATATTTTCATCCAATATCTCCTGGTACTGAAGAGAATTCATGGTACCTTGCACACGCTGAAGCTTCCCTGTACCTGTAGAAGCAAAACAGCCCCAAAGCAAGATTGACCCCCGCCATGCTTCGCAGTAGGCAAGGTGTTCTTTTCTTCATAGGCCTTGTTCTTCCTCCTCCAAACATAGCATTGATCCATGGGCCCAAACAGTTCTAATTATTTTTCATCAGTCCACAGAACACTATCCCAAAACTTTTGTGGTTTGTCCACATGACTTTTGGCATACTGCAGTCGACTCTTCTTATTCTTTGGAGACAGCAAGGGGTGTGCCTGGGAGTTCTGGCATGGAGGCCTTCATTACGCAGTGTGCGCCTTATTGTCTGAGCTGAAACTTCAGTACCCGCATCTGACAAATCTTTTTCAGTTCCTCAGCAGTCACACGGGGACTTTTCTACACTTTGCGCTTCAGGTAGCACACAGCAGTCGAAGTCAGCATCTTCTTTCTGCCACGACCAGGTAGCGTTTCAACAGTGCCCCTTGCCTTGAATTTGCGAATGATGCTTCCTATTGTGTCTCTTGGTATGTTTAACATCTTTGCAATCTTCTTATAGCTATTGCCCTTCCTGTGAAGAGAAATCACCTCTTCTCTTGTCTTCCTGGACCATTCTCTTGACTTCACCATGTTTGTAAACACACCAGTAAATGTCTAGAAGGAGCTGAGTATCACAGTCATTTTAAATCTGCCTAATTGGTGCCTATTATGCTTGATTGCTGTTCCTTGACATCCACAGGGGTTTTCAATACCTGATCGAAAACACTTGAATGAACCTCTGTTCTTAAGAGTGGTAGTCTTTAAGGGGTTGAATAATTGTGTCAATGAAGAAATCACAAAAAAAACATTTAATACTGTATTACAAAAACAATTGATGTCATTTTAGTTGCATTTGGTTCTTTAAAAAGTCCTTGTAAGATTTCATTCTGAACACAATTACAAATGTACACTAAATTCCCTAAAACCATTTACAGCATTGGGGGTTGAATAATTTTGAACACAACTGTAAATAGTAAAACACTGGTTAACACTGGCACTTACATGGAAAAGGACATAGGAATTTTAGTGAACAGCAAACTAAGCTGTAGAAACCAGTGTCAGGCAGCTGCTGCCAAACCCTATTTATCCTTAGGACTGTGACTGTGACAAGGGGACATCCACTGCATCTGGAGGAGAGAAGGTTTGTACACAAACATAGAAGAGGATTCTTTACAGTAAGGGCAATAAGACTATGGAACTCTCTTCCTGAGGAGGTGGTGATAGTGAATCCTCTAAAAGAGTTCAAGAGGGGCCTGGATGTATTTCTGCAGTGTAATAATATTACAGGTTATAGGTACTAGAGATGGGTCGTTGATCCAGGGAGTTATTCTGATTGCCTGATTGGAGTCGAGAAGGAATTTTTTCGCCCTAAAGTGGGGAAAATTGGCTTCTACCTCACATTTTATATTTTTATTTTTGCCTTCCTCTGGATCAATAAATCACAGAAAAATAGTGCACCACAAGGATAAGCAACTGACAACACTGACTAATCCCTCAAGATGATGTTAAAAGCTGAGACTTTTGCCAATATCTTCCAGTCAGGAACATATTGGAGACCCTTCATGCACCACGTCAAGGTTTCTCAGCATGGCATGGGGTCCTACCACTAGACTACCTATGGTGTGTGAACAGTGTCTGAAAGGTGCTGAGATCCAGCTCACAGCCCCACTCCCACTCACCTGCACTGCAGGACTAACAATGCAATGGGAGACAAATGAGGCCATTGAATGTGCCATTGCGTATGGCTGGTAACATTCTGTTGCACCTAGGAGCCTGTGTCACATGGTCTGTTGTGGGTGTGGCTTGCGGCCTCATTTGTCTCCCATTGCATTGTTAGTCCTGCAGTGCAGGTGAGTGGGAGTGGGGCTGTGAGCTGGATCTCAGCACCTTTCAGACACTGTTCACACACCATAGGTAGTCTAGTGATAGGACCCCATGCCATGCTGAGAAACCTTGACGTGGTGCATGAAGGGCTCCGATATGTTCCTGACTAGAAGATATTGGCGAAAGTCTCAGCTTTAAACATCAGCTTGAGGGATTAGCCAGTGTTGTCAGTTGCTTATCCTTGTGGTGCACTTTTTTCTGTGATTTATGTGTTTATATATTTTCATCCGCACATAGTTTCATTTTGTGTAGGATCTTTGTGTGGTGCATGTGGTTCACGCCGGCATCCTCCATTGTATGCAATTTTTGCTGTGGATAGCCGCTTGCTGCGAACCACATGTGGAGGAGCTGCTCCCCAGTTAGAAACACGCAACAGTGTTTGGGGTTTGAGCAGTTCCACCCATTTAGGCCATTATTTCAGTGGTTTTTCCTCTGGATCAACTTGAAGGATAACAGGCTGAACTAGATGGACAGATATCTTTTTCAGCCTTATAAACTATGTTAATATGTTACTATGTTACTATGTTTATCCTTGCTTTTGGGGTGAATTTGCCACCTGATACAAAGAGTTTTGGGGTATATTTAGTTGATATATAAGTACATCCATTCCTCCTTGATTCTCGGGTGAAATTTTGTTCTGATACAAACAGTTTTGGGGTGTATTTAGTTTATATATAATTACTTGCGGTCTGGCATGCTGCTTGGCTGAAGAAAGCATGCTCCTCGGGCTTATAAAAAAAATATATATATATATACTAGAGGTGATCACACCATAAGGGCTCAGAACAGATAACACGAAAAGGGTTAGCCGCCTAGGCCGCTGTTCGCAGAAGCAGACCATTTTTCTACACACTTTTAGGGTGGTCAAATTCTTTACACTTAATTCAATGCCTTAGTCAGTAATTGCGGAGTTGGTGTTAAATAGCGGCCTGATACTACACACTTTAGGGTGAGTTCACACTTCAGTTATTTGATCAGTTATTACTATCATATTTGAGTCAAAACCAGCAGTGTAATGGAAATATCTGCACCTGTTCTGTGTTTTTGACCCAAACCTGGTTTGATACTACACATTTTAGGGTGTTCAATTTTTTTACACTTAATTTGATGTGTCAATCAGTAGTTGCGGAGTTGGTGTGAAATTGCAGCCTGATACTATTGCTCTTTTACCATTGCAGTTAATGTTACAGTACAGTATGTCCAACAGACAGGTGAGGAGAAGAGATCCACTGATTCCTCCTATAGGTGGGCAAGTAGCGACATTGATAGTTGCGTGCGAGCTGGTTTTGCGAGCAGTCAGGCACATGGATTAGCCAGTGAAGGTGACATCAGTGACGTGCAGACAGTGGCATACGATGATGTGGCCAATTGCACGTGGGACCCGAAGGAAGAGGGGCTTCATCATCATCATCAGGAGAAAAGGGTGGCAGCTTGAGGCAGAGCTAGCAGGGTGGTAGCGTGGCCGTGAGTCAGCACGGTGGCAGCAGTGTGAGATCTGTAGCCAAACATGCCTGGGGTCGACCGCCTGCTACACAGGAACCTACTTGTCCGGAAAGAAGTAGCGGTGCACTTGTTCACAGAGACAGCTGTAGCAGGATGTCAGCACAGTGAGGTGGGGGAAAAATGCCATACTCAACAGTGTGGGAATTTTTCATCAAGCCGCCAGAGGACGGTCGGCACGGGCTACTCTGTGATCGGGCCACTGTGTTGACGACTCCTGTGATTCCTCATGCAATCCCTTAGGTCAGGGATGCTCAACCTGCGGCCCTACAGCTGTTGTAAATCTACAACTCCCACGATGCCCTGCTGTAGGATTATAGTTGTAGGCTGTCAAGGAATGATGGTTGTAGTTTTGCAACAGTTGGAGGGCCGCAGGTTGAGCATGCCTGCCTTAGGTGATTTCCACCCTCAACACTCTGTGACTGAGCCACTGTGTTGATGACTCATGTGATTCCTCAGCGATTCTGATCCTCACCACTCTGTGACTGGGCCACTGTGTTAGCGATTCATGCGATTCCCACGCTCAACACTCTGTGACTGGGCCACTGTGTTAACGACTCATGCGATTCCTCATGCAATTCCCACTCTCACCACTCTGTGATTGGGCCACTGTGTTGACAACTCTTGCAATTCCTCGTGTGATTCCTCATGTGATCCCAACCCTATTCACTCTGTGACTGGGCCACTGTGTTGCCACCTTACCACTCTGGTCATGGGGGCACTACTTGTTTCAAGATGTAACAGAACAGGTTCTGTAGAAATCTATGTGGAATCAGCAGACGACGGTTTAAAAAGAGTGCACTTCTTCTTGATGCTAACATTGAACTGTAAGGCTGAGTTCACACTTGAGTTATTTGGTCAGTTTTGGCCCTGTAACTAACCAAATAAGTGAAGTGTGAAGTTATTCTAACAGTGACACCTGTCATCTGCATGTCATACTGACTCACAGTACTGTTTCACTAGCACAGCGGACTTCCTATGCATGTTTCTGCAATGCATAGTGTTCTACACCACTATACAGGCTCTCAGCAGCCAGGAAATACCTGTTTTTTAACATCTCATCTAATTTAGGGTGAATAAGCAGTCTAGTTCAACTGTTATTGTGGTGTTCACATTGTTTAATAGAAAATCAATTCTATAAGGCCTTGAGTCTCAAATTGGGTTGAATAAGTTGTCTACTTCTACTGTTATTGGGTTGTTCACCATGTTTACTAGATAAGCAATTCCAGTAGGCCTTGATTCTCAAATTGGGAGAATAACCTTTCTACTCCTGCTGTTAAATAAATTGCAAATGGGTGAGTTTGAACATTGGTATTAGTTTTTATACTCGGAACCGGAGTTCGGAAATGTTTTTACAGTATAAATCCATTTTGAAGTTATTATGCGAAGTCTTGCGTAATAACTTAGGCTCATCGGAGCCAAAACATTCTAATACCGTACGTGGCATACAGTATTAAAACGAAATTTTATGCGAATCGACTTCAGATGTTTCATCCAAAGTCGATTAGCTCATCCCATATTCACCCCCATTTGTAAATTATGTGGTCTCTGGAGAATGCATTTTCTGCCACCTGTCCTTGTATCATGTGAATTTTAATAAAACCTTTTTATGATATTTGTATATACAATAAAGCTTTATTATATTTTATGGGTACTGTTTTTGGGCTTGTTTCTTTTTGTAGATTGTTTGCTAAATAAATAAGTAATTCCATTTGGCCTTGATTCTCAAATTGGAGTAAATAATCTGTCTAATTCTACTGTTTTTGGGTGTCCTCCTGCCTGTCACAGTAAGTGTTTCACTACCAGAAAGGACTAGCTATGTATATTGCTGTAATGCACAGTGATATACAACAAGATGCGCTTTCCCTGAAGGTCAGGATATAGCTGATTTAATGCGCTTTATGATGAATTAATTCTGAACAAGGCAAATTTTTAGAAAAAATACGGTAAAACGTTCAAATTGACATTTTGAAAACTTTGCTCCTCTCTAAATGCAATAATAAATAAATTTCCCTAAAGGTGTCCATGGCATTTAACTTACATAACAGTACTAGAGATGAGTGAACCGAAGTTGACGAAGTAGGAAATTGGATCCGAATTTCAGGAAAAATTCAATTTGCACGAAGCTGAATTTCCTCACTCTTCATGGTAAAGAATCTAATTTTTCATAAAATGGCTGCTGCACATGTTAGGAGATGGAACAAAGAACTCTGGGAATGAGGGATCACCCACAATGCCATGCAAGCAGCCAATCAGCAGCCAGCCAGCCCCTGTGATGTCACAGCCCTATAAATAGCCTCAGCTATCTTGAATTCTGCCATTTTCCAGTTTGGTAAGTTCAGGGAGACGTCAGCAGGAGCTAAAGCCAGTGCTAGGAAAGACTTTATTGTGCTGAAAAATCAATTACAAGTTCAGGAAAGATTATTCAAGCTGTAGGGAAAGGGAGGCATCATCTACATTATAAAAGGAGAACAGGGTGCAATAGGAGAGTGTACAGCCTGAGTAATAGGATCGATTACTATTACACCTTGCTGCACTAATTGGGAATCCAAATTTCAGTTATACTGCTGTTTTTAGGTTGTTTGCACTATGATACATCATTAATTCCAGCAAACTTTGCTTGTGATTGGGGTGCAAGTTCTGTGTGATACAGCCATTTACAGTGTGTATTAATAGGAAAGATACGTACGTCCTATTAGCCAGTTCTGAGTTGATTTTATATTGTTTTACATTTATTAATAGGAAAAAAATGAATAAATATATGTCTAAATTACCATTGAGAGCTGAAGTTACATTGTACTACAGCCATATACGTACGTCCCATTAGCCGTTCTGCGGTGGATTGTGATTGTTATATTTCTTTTTTGGGGTGTAGTAATTAGTGTTGATCGCAAATATTCTAATCTCAAATTTTTATCGCGAATATCGACACCTCGAGAATTCGTGAAAATCTATAATATAGTGCTATATATTCGTGATCGCGAATATTCTATATTTTTTTCATCAGTACTACTGCTTCTTGCTTATGGCCCAATGACAAGGCTGCAATATCTTTGTCAGAGCTTAGCAACATCCCTAGCCACCAATAGGAAAGTTGCCTATCCCTACCACTATATAAGAAACTCCCCAGCAGCCGTTTTCTGCAGTATTTTGCAGTTCTGAGAGAGAGAGAGCAGTGTCATTGCTGTGTTCTGTGCTTTGCAGACTCGTCTCGATCCTTATTTAATTACATTAGATAGTTAGTTAGCTAATATATTTAATATAGATAGCTAGTGGGAGTGTCAGTGTAGGTTAGATAGTGATATAGTTTAGCTGATAGATTCCAGTGCAGGTGTTAGGTAGTGTGATAGGAATGACTGTGCTGTGATAGAGATTAGTGTCTCTGTTAGACACAGTGCTGTGATGTCACAACAATACTTAGTGCACCAATCAGTAATATCTACTCAGACCTGATAAAATGTGAAGTTGCACGCAAAAAAATGTGCATCATTAGTGCCTATTTGCCAATCGCGAAAATAATGACTGGAGATCATGAATTCTCGAATTCCCAAATTTATTGTGAATATTATGCGAAAAATTTGCAAAATATCGCAAAACGAATATTGCCTATGCCGCTCATCACTAGTAATAGGAAAAAGAATATTTTTTCATTGCCATTCTGCGGTGAAGTTTCATTGTTCTACAGCCATTTACAGGGTGTATTGAAGGGAAAAAAAAATCTACTTCCTATTATCCGTTCTGCTGTGAATTGTGATTGTTGTTTTTTTTTTGGGGGGGGGGTTTATTAATCAGAAAAAATATATATATGTCTTAACTGGCGTTCAGCAGTGAAGTTACATTGTACTACAGCCATTTACATGATGCATTAAAAGGAAATATACGTACGTCCCATTAGCCATTGTGTGGTGAATTGTGATTGTTATATTTCTTTTTTTGGGGTGCAGTAATAGGAAAAAGAATACGTCTTAATTGCCATGCCATTCTGCAGTGAAGTTACATTGCACTACAGCCTTTTTTGGGGGTCATATTTTAGTTTGAATTTAATTATTTTATTATACAGTATGTCAGACAGACAGGTGACAGGCCCTTTAAAGGGAATGGGCAAAATGTTAGAAGAAGGGAGGGGGTTGGTGGCTGAAGGAGACGCAGCAAGAGGCCTGAGCTCCCAGTGTCATCTAGTGGTCATGTCTTGACCTACTTCATTGGTTGACTGGGTGTTCGACTTTGTCTCAAGTGACATCAGACACCCCCAGCCAAGAGTCGGTGGGTTCCTCTGACACAGCGCTTAGTTGGCATGGCCTGGGAGCAGGCCATGTGCCCCGCTTATCCTGAACCTTCGTCTGTCAGAGCAAGTAGTATTATATGCTGTAGGCTCGGCTCCATTGTTCAGTGAGGACGAGCTTTTAGAAGACAGTGAGCAGCTACTGCCAGCCAAGATCTGAAGGAGACATCCACCGCTTCCATGGTAGGCGAAGTAGTGATGATGAGAGTCGCGTGGGAGCAGGTGTTGCAAGTGGTCAGACTCCTGACCCTGAGACCATTGAGGGGACATCAGTGACGTGCAGACAGCAGCGGATGATGATATAGCCAATTGCACTTTGGAGCCAGGTGATGAAGGGGCTTCATCATCATCATCAGGAGAAGAGGGTGGCAGCTTGCTGGTGATGAGGCAGCGGCTGAGGCAGCAGGGTGGCAGTGTGGCTGTGAGTCAGCAAGGTGGCAGCAGTGGGAGGTCGGGAGCTAAGCGTGCCCAGGGTGGACCGCCGACTTCGCAGGAGCCTACAAGCCCGGAAAGTAGCTGTGCAGGGTTTATGGTAGCAGAAGAAGCAGGCAGTCAGCGCGAAGTGTTGGGGGAAAATGCCATATTCGGTGGTGTGGCAGTTTTTGTTAGGCCGCCAGAAGAGCTGAACATGGCCATTTGCCGAATTTGTGGGCAGAAGGTGAAGCGTGGCCAGGGTGCCAATGTTGGCTCCACAGCCCAGCGTCACCATAAAGTGGCCTAGGAGAACTGTGTCTCCAATGTGGTTGTCCAGCCTTTTTTTTTAAACCCACCGAGAGGGAGGACAAACTGAACTACTATAGAGACATCCTATGTAGTCAGTTGGCTGCTTTGTGTGCCATCGTCCATCCTCTCACAGGTCTGACCGGGGAGACCTCTGCACTCACATTCCTCTGACATGGCTGCTGTGGCAGGATGAGGGGTTGGAGCAGTTCCAGCTCCATCAGCAGCAACTTTAGACTAGAGTCGCTGATGAGCAGCTTTCTTCACCTGCCTAGTAAAGAAACAACTCACCAGCAGCAGCTAGACTTGGAGCAGGACCTGAACCAGCAGGTGGTGGCATACTTGGACAGTACCCTCCCACCCCACATTGACGATCCACTGGACTACTGGGCAGCCAAACTGGATTTGTGGCCGCAACTGCTAGAGTTTGCCCTGGAAAAGCTGTCCTACCAGGCCAGTAGTGTGGCATCAGAGCGGGTGTTTAGTGCAGCGGGGGCCATAAGAACCCCAAGAAGAACTCGCCTCTCCACCCAAAATGTGGTGAGACTGACCTTTGTCAAGATGAATCAGGCGTGGATCAGCCAGGATTGCCACCCACCAATGCCTGATGCATCAGACTAGATCATCCATGGTGCAACACCAACTCTTTGACAAAAGAGACCGGTTTCTTCTGGCTATCTGCCTCAGATACTATTCTGATACTGCCTAATGCCACACATCTGATGCCAAGTGCTCTTTCTTTCACCCACCATCTTCAGCTAGTACTGGTATTGCCATCCACCTCCCCACTCACCGGGTCACTCTGTGGTCTCCTGATGCTGCTGCCACCTCCACACTATGTCACCTTGCCACTCTGTGGTCTCCTCATGCTGCTGCCAGCTCCACACTATGCCACCTTACCACTCTGTGGGCTTCTGATGCTGCTGCCACCTCCACACTATGTCACTTTGGCACTCTGTGGTCTCCTGATGCTGCTGCCACCTCCACACTATGTCACCTTGCCCCTCTGTGGTCTCCTGATGCTGCTGCTGCCACCTCCATACTTTGTCATTGTGCCACCCTGTGGCCTCCACCTAATGCTGCTGCTGCCACTTCCACACTATGTCATTGTGCCACTCTGTGGCCTCCTGATGCTGCTACTGCCACCTCCACACACTGATATTGTGCCACCCTGTGGCCTCCTCCTGATGCTTCTGCTGCCGCCACCTCAACACTCTGTCATTGTGCCACTCTTTGGCCTCCTGATGCAGCTGCTGCCACCTCCACACCATCATTGTGCCACTCTGTGGCCTCCTCCTGATGCTGCTGCCACCTCCAGACTCTGCCATTGGGCCACTATGTGGTCTTCTAATGCTTCTTCCTCCTCACTACTATGTTATAGGGCCACTCTGTGGACATCTCATGCTCTTCCCACCCTCCCTACATGACTGGGACACTATTTTTACCTTTTGGCCTGGCTGACATCCTCATTTATTTGACCCTTCTACGGATCTGTCAGACTCAGAAGGAAGGAAAAATAAGAATCACAACAGATCCTGTCTATGTAACAGCTGTAAGGCCTGCATGATATTGTCCCTATTTTGCATCAGAATTGGCTTATGATTTGGTAGCCAAAAGCAGGAGTGGGTACAAATCATAGAAGACATGCAAATATTCCATTCCATCTCTCTTTTGGCATTAAATACTGATGGATTATTGACCAAATGCTGACCTAGGGAAAGTGTATTCTCCACAGACAGTATGCACTTTTTGGGGTTATTATTCTGACCGATTAGAGGAAGGGCAAAATAATCTGTGACGTCAACACAAACTTACTGCTGACACCCTCTCCACTCTGTGTGTGTGTGTGTGGGGGGTTTAGGGGCTCTACTTGTATAAGCATTTAATAGAACAGATTCTGTAGACATCTATGTGGAATCAGCTGCCGACGGTGTAAAGGAGTGTGCTTCTTCTTAACGCTAACATTGACCTGTCAGGCTTGAGTAATTTTGGCCCCATAACTGCCCAAAGAAGTGAAGTGTGCAGTGATTCTAAGAGTGACGCCTGTCATCTGCATGTCCTACTGACTCACAGTATTGTTTCACTACCACAACTATGCGTGTTACTGCAACTACACCACTATAAATGCTGTCTGCAGCCAGGAAATAGCCGTTTTTAAGCGATTCGCCACGAATATATTCAGATCAAACCAAATTTTTCCAAATAGAAATCTGCTTATCTCTAATTTCAGAGATTTTATATTGTTTTGTTGGATTTTACCACTTTTGCACAAAGCATTTTTGCAAAGAAAAATAGTGTTTTTTGTGTTGCCATTTTCTGAAAGACATATTTTATTTATTTTTATGGCGATTGTCATACTTGTGGCTCATTTTTTTGCAGGATGTAGAAGTTTTCATTGGTACCATTTTGGGGTGCATATGACTTTTTGATCACTCGCTATTATGTTTTTTGTACGGCATAGTGAAAAAAATTGCTTTTTTGGCACTGTTTTTAATTTATTTTTATTACGGTGCTCATGTGAGGGGTTAGGTCATGTAATATTTTCATACAGCTGGTTTTTACGAACGCGCTACATTTTTTTTATTGATTTCACTTTAACACAATAATAGTATTGTTTAATCAAAAAATGATCTTTTAGGCCCCTTTCAAACGGGCGCGTTTTCCGCGCGGGTGCAATGGGTGAGGAGGACGCATTGCACCCGCACTGAATCCGGACCCATTTATTTCTATAGGGCTGTGCACATGAGCGGTGATTTTCACGCATCACTTCTGCGTTGCGTGAAAATCGCAGCATGCTCTATATTGCGAGTTTTTCATGCAACGCAGGCCCCATAGAAGTAAATGGGGCTGCAGGAAAATCGCAGGCATCCGCAAGCAAGTGCGAATGCAGTGCGATTTTCCCGCATGGTTGCTTAGCAACGGGACCAGATCTTTATTATTTTCCCTTATAACATGGTTATAAGGGGAAATAATAGCATTCTTAACCAGTCCCCGACCGCCGTACGCAGGATTGCGTCCTGCGGGCGGCCGGGATCTTCTGTTTGGACGCATCGGGGCGTCCTCTCGCGATGCGCGAGATTTCGGGCACAAGCGCCCGCGCATGCGCAGATCGCGCATAGCAGTGGATTTAAAGAACTTGGTCATCAGCCTGCCAGCCAATCGGCATCGCTGGCGGGCTGATGACATTCAAAAACGAATCAGGAGCCATTTAACCCATCATATTAGTAAATATGATGGATTAAATGGCTTCTGTCTTCTCTCCTGGGTCCTTTTCGTCGGTTGGACCCAGGAGAGACACACCTCTACAGTGAGTACACCAAGCACCACACATAGCCCCTGATCAGCCCCCATCACCCAAATTAACCCCTTGATCACCCCTCTCAGCACCTGTCAATCATCCAGTGAAAGGGAAAAAAGTGATCAGTGTAAACTGTCACTTTTTTTTTCACTAAGATTGACTGTTAGGTTTAGCTTAGTTTAGTCCCCTTTGGTAGGTAGTTAGCGTTAGCGCCAAGCCCACCGCACCGCAGTCACTGGTTCGCTGATTAGCGTAGCGCTAATCAGCGTTTGTACTTTATAGTATCTGTAAGTGATCAGAACTGATCACGGTCAGATATATAATAGTACTAGTGTCACTAGTTCGCCCTCCACCCCAAGCGCAGTGTTTGCCCGATCAGACCCGATCGGTCGCCCACACCTGCGTTCACCACGCCCACCCCGCCGCAGTGACAAAAAAATTTTTTTTTTGTAATCACTGCACAATCCCTTCACAGCGCTGCGGCTAAATAAAAAAATCAGTTTTGATATTTTTATCAATCGCAGCGGCTTCTGTACTCGCTACCCTCTCAATTGTAAGACAGGCTTGCTTTTTTTCTTGGGTAGTCTCAGGGAATACCCCTAAATTTAGACGGCCAAATGTCAAACAAGGGGTATTCCTCTGAAGAGGCCTACAGGATTCTGACCCAGTCGGATGAGGAATGGGAACCCTCATCTGACGAATCTAGCGGGTCAGAATACCAACCTGTAGAAAGCAGTGGCTCTCTGACCCAAAGTTCTGACGAGGAGGTGGAGGTCCCTGATAGAAGCAGGCGTACCCGGCCCCGTGTTGCTAGACCGCAGGTTGCGCAGGATCCGCTTCAAGGGCAGCAGAGTGGGGCTGGCGCTGCCGGATGCGTGGTGAGGCATACACCAGCAGCGCAGCCCGTCCTGGACCTTCTACCAGCACTGCCGTACAACATGGTGAAGTGGCGAGCACCAGAAGGGCAGTAGAAGCTGGTACGGTGGCACGTGCAATAGTTTCCCCGTCGCAGCCACCGCCAAAGACAACAGGCCCGTAGAGCCCCTAGAGTCCCTGAGGTGCTGGCAAACCCTGATTGGCAGCCCCCATCTTCAACCGCACCAGTAGTTCCCCCTTTCACCGCCCAGTCAGGAGTTCGGGTGGAAACAGCTCAAATAGGATCGGCGCTGGGGTTTTTGAGCTGTTTTTCACTGCGGAGCTCTCTGACTTAGTCGTGGCAGAAACAAACAGATATGCCACTCAATTTATCGCCGACAACCCGGGAAGCTCTTATGCCCAGCCTTTCCGGTGGAAACCAGTCAAGTTTCCGAACTTAGAACTTTTCTGGGCCTTCTCCTCAGCATGGGCATAACCAAAAAACATGAATTGCGGTCATATTGGTCCCACGAACCCAATTCATCACATGCCCATGTACTCTGCTGCCATGTCAGGACACGTTTGAGACCATCCTGCGTTTCCTGCACTTTAGTGACAACACCACCTCCCGTCCCAGAGGCCACCCAGCTTTTGACCGGCTCCATAAAATTCGGCCCCTCATAGACCATTTCAACCAGAAATTTGCAGATTTGTACACCCCTGCTCAAAACATCTGCGTAGACGAGTCCCTTGTACATTTTACCGGGCGCCTTGGCTTCAAGCAGTACATCCCGAGCAAGCGCGCCCGGTATGGGGTCAAATTGTATAAGCTCTGTGAAAGGGCCACAGGCTATACGCACAAATTTCGGATCTATGAGGAAAAGATCAGACCCTGGAGCCGGTCGGTTGCCCTGACTACCTGGGGAGCAGTGGGAAGATAGTCTGGGACTTGGTGTCACCCTTATTCGGCAAGGGTACCATCTTTACGTGGACAACTTTTACACAAGTGTGGCCCTCTTCAAGCATTTGTTCCTAGAACAGATTGGCTGCTGCGGCACCGCGCGACCTAGTCGCCGGGGCTACTAACGACTTCTTACCACCCGACTTGCAAGGGGGCAGAGGGCTGCACTGTGTAACGACGAACTGCTCGCGGTGAAATGGAGAGACAAGCGTGACGTTTACATGCTCTCCTCCATTCACGCAGACACGACAGTACAAATTCAACGGGCAACCAGTGTCGTTGAAAAGCCCCTCTCAGTCCACGACTATAACCTCCACATGGGAGGGGTGGACTTCAACGACCAGATGTTGGCCCCTTATTTGGTTTCCCGAAAGACCAGGCGCTGGTATAAAAAAGTGTCTGTTTATCTGATTCAATTGGCTCTATATAATAGTTACGTTCTCTACAGTAAGGCTGGGAGAACTGGATCTTTCCTAAAATTCCAGGAAGAGATCGTCGAGAACCTCCTGTATCCAGGAGGTTCCGTGGCCCCATCCACCAGTGTAGTTAGCCGTCTACACGGCGGCACTTCCTAGCGTTGTGCCGGGTACCTCAAACCAACCGCCACCCGAAAAAAATGTCGTGTCTGTAGCAGGAGTGGAATAAGGCGTGACACCCGTTATTTCTGTCCTGACTGTCCTGACCACCCTGCCCTATGCCTTGGAGAGTGTTTCCGAAAGTACCACACTCAGGTACACTTAGGGACCTAGGGACAGCACTACACAGGTAGTTTTTTTCCACTGAGGCTCTAGGGTCTCTCAGGACACTAGGTTTTGAGAGACCCTAACACATAGGGACGGTGCTGGTGTGCTACAGCAGAAGTGTGAAACGGTAGAAACCTCTCCTTTCACTTGGGATAACAGCGTATAATGTACTTCGCACCATCTCTGTGTGATTTACACTTTACACATTGTCCCATGGGAAAGGAGAGGTTTCTGCTAGGAAAATAAAGAGTGAAATGGTAAAAAAAATAAAAAAATTAAACAGGTAGCAAGAAAAAAAAATCTTGAGTTAGTTCAGGTTTTTATGTTCATGTTTTATAAAAGTTTTAAAATGTTCTGGTTTTATAAAGTTTGCAACGTTCAAGTCATGTGCCTGCTGCCTGTTTTTTCTTCTTTTTTTTTTCCCCATAACCACCCTTTATTTTCCAGGTATACCAACAGACCAACGGACCAACCGGCCAACGCCGCAGCACTGATGTGAATTCTGAGAGAAGCACTGCGCTGCTGTCAGAAGACACGTGAAGTCAGTGTATGCGGCGCTGCAAGGCGAGATTTCTCCTCTGCAGGACAGGTGCGTTTGCCCTGGCATGTGAGCTGAGGAGAGGTGTTGGAGTTCATATGCTTTGGCAAACACTTTGTATCAAAAAATCTGGCAAAGATATCTTCCTCCACACCGATGGATTGATCGATGTGAATGGAGAAATCACGTTTGCCAGGACATAGGAGCTGAGTGGGTATGGATGTTTGGGCGGAGCCCCTATGTCCTGGCAATCGCCAGGCCCCTCTTTTTCTTGCATATTTTTGGCAGAGATTTTTCATCCACATCGATCGATGCGAATGAGGAAATCTGTGCCGTTCATTTTCTTTCAGCCCAGAGGCTGAGCGGAAAAAATCTCATTACCTGTATGCTCCATATAAGGAGAATAGCAGAAACTCCTAATGCTGGCCATACGTGTAATGATTGCGGAGACCCTCAAATGCCAGAGCAGTACAAAAACCTCACATGTGACCCCATTTCGGAAAGAAGACGCCCCAAGGTATTCGCTGAGGGCATATTGAGTCCATGAAAGATTGAACTTTTGTCACAAGTTAGCGGAAAGGAGACTTTGTGAAAAAAACAAAAAAATCAAATTCCGCTAACTTGGGCAAAAAAAAAAATCTTCTATGAACTCACCATACCCCTCACAGAATACCTTGGGGTGTCTTCTTTCCAAAATGGGGTCACATGTGGGGTATTTATACTGCCCTGGCATTTTAGGGGCCCTGAGCGTGAGAAGAAAAATGCGTAAAAATGCCATCCTAAAAGGTACTCATTGGATTTAGGGCCGAGTGCGCAACTTGGCTGCAAAAAGTGTCACACATGTGGTATCTCTGTACTCAGGAGAAGTAGGGCAATGTGTTTTGGGGTGTACTTTTACATATACCCATACTGGGTGTGAAAAATATCTCTGTAAATGACAACTTTTTAAAAAAAATTATACAAAGTTGTCATTTACAGAGATATTTTCACACCCAGTAAGGTATAGGTAAAATACGCCCCAAAACACATTGCCCTACTTCTCCGAATACGTCGATACCCCATGTGTGCCACTTTTGCAGCCAAGATGCGCAAAGACCCTAAATCCAATGAGTACCTTATAAATTTCACAGGACATTTTTACGCATTTGGATTCCAAACTGCTTCTGACGTTTAGGGGCCCCTAAAATGCCAGGGCAGTAAAATACCACACAAGTGACCCCATATTATAAAGAAGACACCCCAAGGTATTCCGTGAGGGTATGGTGAGTTCATGTAAAATTTTATTTTTGGCACAAGTTAGTGGAATATGAGACTTTGTAAAAAAAAAAAAAAAAAAATATCCATTTCCGCTAACTTGTGCCAAAAATAAAAACTTCCATGAACTCACTATGCCCATCAGCGAATACCTTGGGGTGTCTACTTTCCGAAATGGGGTCACTTGTGTGGTATTTTACTGCCCTGGCATTTAGGGCCCCTAAGCGTCAGAAGCAGTTTGGAATCCAAATGCGTAAAAAATGTCCTGTGAAATCCTAAAGGTACTCATTGGATTTAGGGCCCCTTTGCGCATCTTGGCTGCAAAAAGTGGCACACATGGGGTATCGCCATACTCAGGAGAAGTAGGGCAATGTGTTTTGGGGTGTATTTTTACATATACCCATGCTGGGTGAGAGAAATATCTCTGTAAATGACAACTTTTTAAAAATTTTTATACAAAGTTGTCATTTACAGAGATATTTTCACACCCAGTAGGAGTATATGTAAAGACACCCAAAACTCATTGCCCTACTTCTCAGTGCGGCGATACCCCATGTGTGCCACTTTTGCAGCCAAATGCGCAAAGGGCCTAAATCAATGGTACCTGTAGATTTCATGGGACATTTTACGCATTTGGATTCCAAACTGCTTCTGGCGTTTAGGGAGCCCCTCAAATGCCAGGGCAGTATAAATACCCCACAAGTGACCCCATTTCGGAAAGAAGACACCCCAAGGTATTCCGTGAGGGTATGGTGAGTTCATGTAAAATTTTATTTTTGGCACAAGTTAGTGGAATATGAGACTTTGTAAAAAAAAAAAAAAAAAAAAATCAATTTCCGCAAACTTGTGCCAAAAAATAAAAACTTCTATGAACTCACTATGCCCATCAGCGAATACCTTGGGGTGTCTACTTTCCGAAATGGGGTCACTTGTGTGGTATTTTTACTGCCCTGGCATTTTAGGGGCCCCTAAGCGTCAAAAGCAGTTTGGAATCCAAATGCGTAAAAATGCCCTGTAAAATCCTAAAGGTACTCATTGGATTTAGGGCCCATTTGCGCATCTTGGATGCAAAAAGTGGCACACATGGGGTATCGCCGTACTCAGGAGAAGTAGGGCAATGTGTTTTGGGGTGTATTTTTACATATACCCATGCAGGGTGTGAGAAATATCTCTGTAAATGACAACTTTTTAAAAAATTTATACAAAGTTGTCATTTACAGAGATATTTCACACCCAGTGAAGTATATGTAAAAATACACCCCAAACACATTGCTCTACTTCTCCTGAGTACGGCGATACCTATGTGCCACTTTTGCATCCAAGATGCGCAAATGAGCCCTAAATCAATGAGTACCTTTAGGATTTTACAGGGCATTTTACGCATTTGGATTCTCACGCTTTAGGGGCCCCTAAAATGCCAGGGCAGTATAAATACCCCACAAGTGACCCCATTTCGGAAAGAAGACACACCAAGGTAATCTGTGAGGGGTATGGTGAGTTCATGTAAAATTGTATTTTTTGGCACAAGTTAGTAGAATATGAGACTTTGTAAAAAAAAAAAAAAATCCATTTCCGCTAACTTGTGACAAAAAATAAAAACTTCCATGAACTCACTATGCCCCTCAGTGAATACCTTAGGGTGTCTACTTTCGGAAATGGGGTCATTTATGAGGGTATTTCTACTGTCTGGGCATTGTAGTACGTCAGGAAACAGGACAGGTGCTCAGAAAGTCAAAGTGCGGAAATTCACTTTTTGCACCATAGTTTGTAAACGCTATAACTTTTACCCAAACCAATAAATATACACTTATTGCATTTTTTTATCAAAGACATGTAGAACAATAAATTTAGAGAAAATTTTTAGAGAAATGTAGTTTTATTTGACAAATTTTCCAACATAAAGTGAAAAATATCATTTTTTTGCAAAAATGTCGGTAATTTTTGATTAATAGCAAAAAAAGTAAAAATGTCAGCAGCAATGAAATAGCACCAAATGAAAGCTCTATTAGTGAGAAGAAAAGGAGGTAAAATTCATTTGGGTGGTAAGTTGTATGACGGAGCAATAAACGGTGAAAGTAGCGTAGTGCAGAATTGTAAAAAGTGGCCTGGTCTTTAAGGGTGTTTAAGCTAGGGGGGCTGAAGTGGTTAAAAAAGAAAAATGAAGAGGAAGGGGTTAAAAATAATAAAAGTTAACTTACCTTAGCCACTTGATCGCGTAGTTGCGATCTGTCCTCTCTTTCCCAGCATCAGCTAACAAGTAAAGGACCTGTGATGATGTCACATCACATGGTCCAATCACATAGTCCATCACCATGGTAAGATGGACCATGTGATTGGACCATGTGATGTGACGTCTTCACAGGTCCTTTAGTTGTTAGCCGATGTCGGGAAAGAGAGGACAGATCGCAACTACATGATCAAGTAGGCTAAGGTGAGATCAACTTTATTATTTTTAACCCCTTCCTCTTCATTTTACTATGCATTCTTTATTAAGAATGCTATTATTTCCCCTTATAACCATGTTATAAGGGAAAATAATAAATTCACCAGAATACCCGAAACTGGACTTTAGTGATAAAGTCTGGCTTCGGGTCTGGGTACTGTAAGAGGGCGCAAGGTTCCGTCGTCGACGGAAGGTACGTGTCACCGAGGTTCCTGGCCTCGGTGAGATAAGAGCCGGATTTTTTGTGTCAGCAGCAGCTAGTGCTGCTTGACACATTGATATTTAGTATGGCTACAAAGCCGATCCGGGCCGGCTCTTATTGGGAATAGTCAAGTGCTGGGTGGGAGACTATTCCCCACGGTCCAGGCCGGACTTTTTCCGGGCCTTTAAAAGGCAGCCACCTCAGCAGGTGGGAGGGGATTATCCTGGAAGCTGCTGGTGTTGCTGTGGAGCTCTCAGGGCTGAGAGCAGAGTCTGCAAACAGGCGTGCAGTCTACCTGGAAGCCGCTGGTGGAAACTTTGCGTGGCCGACCTAACTGCCAGGTGTGAACTAACACCGACCACTCAGGTGACCTTGCTGTGGGACTTATGTTTTTGCCGGGTGTTTTACCTTGTGTGAACAAGCACTAAAGACTGTTTCTGTTTTGCCTTGTGTGAACAAGCACTAAAGACTGTTTCTGTTTTGCCGAGTGTGAATAAAACACTTCTGCTTTACCCAGCGAACTGTATACCTTGCCTCTATACTGCGTCCATAAGCCTGTCTACCAGAGCAATTCCCCACATTTGGTGTCGGATGCGGGCATGCGCAGTGAGGCTGGCGTGAGCGCCGAAAGTTTTTGTTTTTGCTGTGTTGGACTGCATGTCATATATCAGGCCTGCAACTTTTGTGGTTTCTGGCAACATGGAGGCTGCTGTGAAAGCTCTCATGGAGGCTAACGTGCAGCAGAGGGAGACCAATCAGCTACTTTTACAGCAGCAACAGGCTAATGAGCTACAGCAAAAAAGACATGAGGAGGCTATGTGTGCACAGCAGCAGGCGAACAATCTCCTAATGCAGCAGCTGATAGCCTTGCAGGAGTCGGTGCGAACGTCCCAGCCAGGAGTTGCAACCACGACAGCCCCGACTGTGTCTAACGCCAGGGACAAAGTCCGATCTGCCCTCAGGAAAATGGGTCCAGAAGACGATATAGAGGCATTCCTGATGGTGTTTGAAAGAACCGCCCGAGCAAGAGAGGCTGCCATTGGAGCAATGGGCTGAGGTGGTGGCGCCTTTTCTGGTGGGGGCGCACAAAGGCCTATTTTGACCTCAGCTGTGAGGAGGCAAAGGACTATGAGAGGCTAAAAGGTGAGGTGTTGGCCAGGTTGGGAGTAAACACCTATGTGCGGCGCACAGAGTGTGTCAGTGGGTGTTTTCCGAGTCCCGACCCGTCCGGTCACAAGCCTATGACTTACTTCACCTAGTAAAAAAATGGCTCCAGCCTGAACTGTTGAGCCCTTCTCAGATGGTTGAAAGGGTCGTGGTCGACAGGTTTGTGCGTACCCTTCCGAGAGCCATACAGCGCTGGGTGGGACAAGGCGATCCAGGCAACCTGGAACAACTGGTTAGCCTGGTGGAGAGGTATATGGCCACTCAGGATTTGTTGAAGGACTCTGCTGTACTACCGAAGTCACGTCAGCCCCAGTTGCCGACCCGGGATCCTGGAAAAGGGATCCTACCTCATAAGGAGGGAGTGTATCTCCAGTCCGTGGGAGGAATACCCTGGGGAGGAGGGAGGCTGCGGGGGTCAGGTGTTGGCATTGTCAGGACTGGGGACATGTGGCCGCCAACTGCCCTAGGGCATCCGAACCCATGGACTGCGGGTTCGCTCGCCGGTCCTCTCTTTTGCCCAACCAGTGTATATAGCTGACCCCCTGCTGGCGCGGACACCCCTCCGATGTGTGACATCATGGTTAATGGACACTCCGTGCAGGCCCTGCTGGACTCTGGGAGCCTGGTAACTCTGGTCCATGAGTCGTTGGTAACAGAAAAACTCCCAGAAGGGCGAACCCTTACCATTGTCTGTATACATGGGGATCGCGGGAGTATCCCACTACTAAGGTTACCCTGACGGTGGGTGGGAAAGAGGTGCCACATGTCGTGGGAGTGGGGAGACGGCTCCCTTATGCCGCAATATTGGGGAGGGACTTTCCCCTGTTCTGGTCTTTGTGGAGGAACGGGTTGCCTACTTGTGGGGAAGAAAAATGTCCGGGTCCCGAACCTGAGGACCCCGAAGCAGAGACACCAGCGGTAGGGGTGACCACTAATTCTGTGATAGAGGGGGAGACAACCCCACTAAGAGTAATGGTGGGAGACGTGGAGGGCTTGCCACCGGGACCAGAATTGGCAGACCTCAACGTCTCCGGAGAAAATTTTGGGACCGCACAACACCGGGACCAAACCCTAGCCAGGGCCTGGGAGAACGTTGTGGTAATTGATGGTAAACCCCAAAAACCTGGGGCGGAGTTAATGCTTCCCCGTTTTGTTGTTCACCAGGAAATGTTGTATCGGGTGAACCAAATCCGGGGTGAGAATATTGAACAGTTGGTGGTGCCCACGGCGTACCGCAAGCTCGTTATGGAGCTTGCCCACCAGCATGTTCTTGGGGGACACTTAGGATGGCAGAAAACCCAGGACCGCATACTGCAGCGGTTTTATTGGCCCAGTGTTTTCAAAGAGGTAGAAAATTATTGTAAGTCCTGTCCAACCTGTCAGGTAAATAGCCCCCAGCCACATTTCCGTAGTCCTCTGGTACCTCTACCAATCATAGAGGTACCGTTTGAGCGAATCGCTATGGATCTAATAGGGCCCATACCGAAGTCCGCTAGGGGCCACCAACACATTCTGGTGCGTTCTCGATTACGCCACTCGGTATCCGGAGGCGGTGCCCCTGCGACATACATCAGCTAAGCTCATAGCTAAGGAGTTAATGGAAATGTTTTCCGGGTGGGCCTGCCTAAGGAGGTTCTGACAGACCAAGGGACCCCTTTATGTCCAAGGTTATGAGGGAACTGTGTAAATTGCTGCGTATTAAACAGTTGCGGACGTCCGTTTACCATCCATAAGCGGATGGTCTCGTCGAAAGTTTAACCAAGCGTTAAAAAATATGTTAAAAAGGGTGGTGTCTAGAGATGGGAGGGACTGGGACCTGCTTCTGCCCTATCTCATGTTCGCAGTGCGAGAGGTGCCCCAGGCCTCTACTGGGTTCTCGCCCTTCGAACTGCTTTATGGCCGACACCCTCGGGGCCTGTTAGACATCGCCAAGGAAGCATGGGAACAACAACCCGTCCCCCACAAAAGTGTCATTGAGTATGTCACCCAGATGCAGGAACGGATGGAAAGGGTGTTGCCGCTGGTCCGGGAGCATATGGAGGCAGCGCAACAAGCCCAGAGTAGGGTGTATAATCGTCAGGCTCGGGTACGGGACTTCAATCCGGGAGATCGGGTTTTGGTTCTGGTACCCACCCTTGACAGCAAGTTCCTAGCTAGGTGGCAGGGCCCCTATGAGGTAATCGAGAAGGTAGGGGAAGTAAATTACAAAGTACACCAGCCAGGGCGGCGCAAGCCGGAGCAGGTGTACCATGTGAATTTACTAAAGCCGTGGAAAGATAGGGACACGGCCGACGACCACAGCCCCCGTCCAGGACTTCTAGGTGAAAAGGGTCCAGCCCCACAGTTTGAGGCCTGTGAAGCAGTAACCACGGTAAAAATTGCAGACAGCCTGTCTTCCAAACAAGTTCAGGAAGTAAGGGAGTTCATCAGTCGGAACACGGATGTGTTCTCGGACCTCCCTGGCCGCACTTCCCTCATCCCGTTGTCTTCCTGAGCCGTAAGCTCAACCCAGCCGAGACCAGGTATAGTATAGTGGAGAGGGAGTGCCTGGCTATCAAGTGGGCACTCGAGTCTCTCCGCTATTACTTGTTAGGGAGGAAGTTCCGTCTGGTGACCGACCATTCCCCTCTCAAGTGGATGAGCCAGGCCAAGGAGAGGAATGCTCGGGTCACCAGGTGGTTCCTGTCCTTACAGAACTTCAAGTTCTCAGTAGAACACCGGGCAGGCCGCTTGCAGGGTAACGCGGATGCCCTGTCCCGCGTCCACTGTCTCATGTGTGTTCACCCCCTCAGGGTTGAACAAAGGGAGTATGTAAGAGGCGCAAGGTTCCGTCGTCGACGGAAGGTACGTGTCACCGAGGTTCCTGGCCTCGGTGAGATAAGAGCCAGATTTTTGTGTCAGCAGCAGCTAGTGCTGCTTGACACGTGATATTTAGTATGGCTACAAAGCCGATCCGGGCCGGCTCTTGTGGGAATAGTCAAGTGCTGGGTGGGAGACTATTCCCCACGGTCCAGGCCGGACTTTTCCGGGCCTTTAAAAGGCAGCCACCTCAGCAGGTGGGAGGGGATTATCCTGGAAGCTGCTGGTGTTGCTGTGGAGCTCTCAGGGCTGAGAGCAAGAGTCTGCAAACAGGCGTGCAGTCTACCTGGAAGCCGCTGGTGGAAACTTCGCGTGGCCGAGCTAACTGCCAGGTGTGAACTAACACCGACCACTCAGGTGACCTTGCTGTGGGACTTATGTTTTTGCCGGGTGTTTTACCTTGTGTGAACAAGCACTAAAGACTGTTTCTGTTTTGCCTTGTGTGAACAAGCACTAAAGACTGTTTCTGTTTTGCCGAGTGTGAATAAAACACTTCTGCTTTACCCAGCGAACTGTATACCTTGCCTCTATACTGCGTCCGCAAGCCTGTCTACCAGAGCAATTCCCCACAGTACCAAACATGGCGATTTTTCTCACGCGCATGCAAAACGCATTACAAACGTTTGCACACGCACGGAAAAATCACGCATATTCCTGCAACGCACCCGCCTCTTATCCGGGCGTCAAACATGACGCCCGTGTGAAAGAGGCCTTAATGTCTCCATGTTCTGAGAGTTATATTTTTTTTATTTTTTGAGTGATTTTATTATGTTGGGGAAATATTTTTGCGGGATGAGGTGACGGTTTTATTGGTTTCATTTTGTGCGTCATACACATTTTTGATCACTTGTTGCACTTTTTGTGATATAAGACTACAAAAATGGCTTTTCTTTACACAGTTTTTATTTTTATTTCTTCATGGTGTTTATCGGACTGGGTCGATCATGTGATATATTTATAGAGCCGGCCGTCACGGACACGGCAATACTAAATATGTCTATTTTATTAATTTGTTTCAATTTTGAACATTTTTTTTTAATTACTTAATTGGGGATTTTTTTTTTTTTTTACATGTAAAACCTTTTTTTTTTTAAACACTTTATTTGTTTCTTTTTTTACTTACACTTTGAGTCCCCCATGAGGTCATACAAGATCTTTGGGAGAGATTTAACTTAATTTCTTTTTTTTCACTATTGATTTCTCCTGTAACTGGGAATGGCATAGTAGCCTACGGAGGCTGTACAGCAGAGTACATTGCTGTACAGCCTCAGTGCAGGGCTGATCGGGGTCTGTGAAAGACCCGACAGCTCCTGCACTCTCCCGGCCCCGGTGGTCACATGACTACTGGCCCAGGACAGAAGCACATGTGTCTGCAGCGATTTAGAAGGCAGGGACACCTGGGAACTGTCCCTGCCTTCTCTCTGACAGCAGGCAACTCGCTCGGCAGCTGCACGATCAGCGTAAAGCTGCAGTCTCTGAATGGACGTTCTAAAACGTCCATTCAGAGATAGACATCCACCCATAGGACGTTTATATCCTATGGGCGGTCGTCAAATGGTTAAAGATACAGTCTGCAGATGATGTACAGTATATGTCACTAATAGGTATAAAATAAAACTATCTTGCTGCTGTCAAACACACCGTAGTCCTTAAAAGGACTTTGGGGTCTTTGAAAAGCTTTTGGTAGTAACAACAGCAAATGTCTCTCCCTGCACTGCATCTGTCCCTTCCGAAGCACTGAAACTGCAGCAGGTAAATACTGTAGATTGCTGCTCTAAAACACACACACAGAGTAGTCCTTAAAAGGACTTTTGGGTCTTGGAAAAGCTTTCTCTGAAAAAAAAAAACTGTGAAAATCACTCCCTACACTGTCTTTCACTTCCTACACTCTGCTCTCCCTGACTATGACTGATCCGAGCATGTGTCATCTGGTGCCATATAACCTCTGATGACGCATTTTGGCCAGCCAATCACTGTAATGCCAGCAGCCAACATGGCAACTGGCATTACAGTGAGGGCAGTACTTACCTGCACCTTTATTGGCTGCTTAAAACCCGCGAAAAGTGTGGAGCGGAGACTTGAGCATTGCGCTCGAGCACATGCGGTACTCATTCATGTGCCGAGCATAGCGATGCTCGATCCGAACAGATATTCAGCATAGCATGCTCTTTTATCACTAGTGCTGTGTGATTCTTCATTTCCCAGGAACTGAAGTTTTCTGTTGACCTCCCCCACAGATTACAGCTGATCACTGATAGTCTTAGCACATGGATGGCATGTGGTTAGCATATTATCTGAGCACTCTCCTACGCGAGTGGATTTTCCAAAGCAGAAAATAGAGACAGTTCATTATTTTAGTTGAGGAAATTCTATATGTTGAAATTTCGTATTGCTTCCACCTATTTACTGTATAGCAGCCATCAAGTTCTACTTATTATAATTACAGCATTACTACAAATATACTGTACATTTGGTAGACAATAATATATGAGTCACTTCGTTAAACTTGACTTCAAAGCAATTAGTCTGGTATTTTAGTCTTAGGGGCTCAGAGACTCCCTACAGTAGAAATATTAACACAATCTACTTTATATACATAATAATGTCTATATTTCTTGCATGTTTTTTGTGACAGAAGATGAGTATGTTGGTTTAAATATGCAAAATGCACCCCCTGGAGCTGTTATGTTGTAATTTCAGACTTTCAGATGAACTGCTTGTACTGTATAAGACATAATTATAGAACACTGTTTAAACAATATTCTCTAATGGTTAAGAATCTTAAGATTAATTATATTTTGATTTACATAAAAATACAACATCTCGACTTGTTATACCAAGCTATCCAGCCACCGTGCTAGAAATGTGCACAAGTCTCCATTGCCCTCTACAGTATGGGATTGGAAAATGTTTTAAAACAGCAACAGAATTATTTGGTTAAACACGAGTAAACAAAATTGAACAATATAAAAAGCAGGAAGTTATGCAGTACTCCACTTGACTTTTCATGTCCTCTTATTATAAAACCCTGTCATTTACGGATCAGAGTTGATTCCTGCAGTAGAGTTCATTATTTTAGCTCGTCTATGCACAGATATCCTGTTTTATTAGTTGGATGACTTAGTTATGTTAAAGGAATTTTATTAGAATGTCAAAATATGTAATCTGTAATTATTTTTTTTTTATTGTGGTCTTTCTTGTGCTCAGGATTTAATGCACATTTTATCACTCAACGGAAATGATGCAGTAAATCAATCTGTATTGTATCTCACCTGCTGAAAGGTTCAAACTGGAGGAATGTACGTAGTTAGATGGAAGATATGTAACTATGGAACTAGATGGATTGTAAGCTTACTGTAATGTATACTAACTGAAAAAAAACAGAAACTAACATCCAGCAGAGGTCAGTAAATATAAACACCTCAATTACATTGGCTACAATGTTATTGAGCCAAGTGTGATCTGGATGTAAATTCCCCTCCACACAGATATAATTACTAGGGTGAGACCCTGCTAAAAATGAACAACCCAGTAACAGGATGTCTATTCACCCAGAGTTCAGAGAGTCCTTGGGCTATTATGTATCGCCTCCAAAGGACACCTAAGTACGCGTGACTACAAAAACCAACACTCCTTGTGAGGAGATATTTTGCAGTCACCGTGCTAGTCTGAACTCACTAGGGGCACCCGCTCTTTTGTTGTGTGAGTAACATCCGTACCCAGGACTTGTGCTCTCTGAGTCAGACTGTCACACAGATATCATGGTGCGCTAAAACCACTGATCTAATATGTAGATGTCACCACCCTAACCTGCCTAGCTCTATGCATTTCTGCGCTCTTTGTGTGAGTGCCTCATCAGGAGGCTATAGCAGCGATTACAAGTAAGTTATGAATGATAATTAGAACATCTGTGGCGGCGCATTAGCAAGATGTAGCGTGCACAATGTCAGCGCTATTATGGCCGGGTGCATCCACCCACTCAAGCTCCTTATATGGGATGTCATCTCAAATGGACAGGAGGCTGTACCTCGGAGGTCTAATCAGAGACGAGAGGCGTATCACATGCTATGACACCGCAGGTCACATGCTATTATGCCGCAGGTCCTTGAACCTACTCAAGGTACACTACTTAAAACTCCCATTCATACATTCAATACTAAATATTAATTATGCTAAGGACCTTTAGGTGGCTCTTAGATAATTCCGGCAAAAGCCAGTGTGAAATAGGCAGAGTAGGGGAAAATAGACTCTATTCATCGGGGTATTTTCCAAACAGGCAATATATGGCTGGGTGTGTTTTACACACAAATCAATGTCCAGGTGTGTTTTACACACAAATCAATGGCACAATCCTGCAGACAAGATAAAACGCACAGTGAAATCGCAAGATAAAACGCCACACATGGGTTTATAATAATAAAGTTGCACAACATAGATTTAAAAGTATGAGTCATATCATATATCTGTGCAAAGCATCACATCAGGAGGTGACCCCCTTTGTAGAGAATAGACCTCACATAAGCAATTATGTTGGCACAAATATGTCCACGTCTATAATCTATTCATGTTGGCACAAATATGTCCATGCCGGTAATGTATTTACTTGTGGAATTCACAACCCTTGTTATTCTATAAAGCACGTGAAGGTGCATCTCTCATTAAGTCCCTTTGCTGTTTCTGTATAGAGGCGAAAGATCCATTTTGACTCTTTTCTCAAAAGGGTATTATCTATGTCACCCCCTCTGGGTGATTGTCTGAGATGTTCAATTCCTTGAAACTTAATGGTAGTTGAGTCATTGGAATGGACCTCATTCACATGCCTTGCAATTGGGGTCTATCTCTTGTTACGTATATCGCCCAGATGTTCTCAGATCCTACGTCTCAGCTCCCTTGTGGTCTTGGCCACGTATTGTAAGCCACATAAGCATGTCATCAAATACACCACTGCTGGTGTCTTGCAGTTAATAAATGCATTGATGTGGTATCACACATCCACTACATCTGTACATACAGCTAGTGGGTGGTGGGAGCCAAGTAGGTCGGTGATGGGGTTGGAGGTAACTATGTACTAGCCGATCTTTCAAATTGCCACCCCTCTGATATGTAATGGAGGGGGTATCTGGCAACTGGCTCCCCACATCTGGGTCTGCTTTTAAAATGCCCCCAAATCTGGTGATGATATTCCTAACTTGTCTATTTCCATCATCAAATGTGCCAATAATGCGTGTCACATCCACTCCCTCCTGTTTTGCTTTTGTAGTCAGTAGCGTATTCCGGAGGGGAATTTACATCCAGATCACACTTGGCTCAATAACATTGTAGCCAATGTAATTGAGGTGTTTATATTTACTGACCTCTGCTGGATGTTAGTTTCTGATACACAGAACACGGTGGTGTGATACATTGTTGCATTACCCCTCCATTATTTGCCTGTTTGTTCCCATGAGGAGATGGTATCACTGACAATTTTAAATAATACAAGAATAAATGTGTTATTATTTTGATTTTAACCGTCTTTACTTACTGTAATGTATCTACAAAAAATGGTACTCAATTTTCCCTTTAAAAATGTATTAATTTTTATTATAATCCATTAAAATCAAATAACAACCATTAATTGGGAAGAACAAACAATTCCAAACGCCGGCCGATCACTGGCAATTATACATTAGTACCATACCGTGGATGTAAAAATAGTATTAAGCTACAAATAATAGCGGGTGGAGGTCAAGAATAGTAATGTATCAGACCCTTTTATATGTTTGTATGTGTCACCTTATTTATTTATTTATATATTTGTCGGCACTATTTAGCACTTTAATGATTTGAACAGTATGAAGGAATTATTTACTGATTGTTGTAATGTGTTAGTTTAGCACCGTCTAATTAAATTCACAGTAATTGGCAAAAAAAATGTATTTATTTTTTTTTGCTAGGAGAGGATTGAGATTTTAAATGGAAATTTAATAATTATCTTTGTACAGATTATGAAATGTTGCACTTTTTTTTATATTTGATGAATTATGCACTTTTTCTTATCTATAGATGTATAAATGTATAGGAGGGGATTGAGATTGTAAATGGAAATTGAATAATCACTTTTGTATATATTATGAAATTTTGTACTTTTTTTGTATTTTATGAATTATGCACTTTTTACTCATTTATAGATGTATATATTTTGGATGATAGGTGAATAAATTTATATTGTAAACACTGGGCATGTAAGGGCACTCAAGTATGTAGTTTTGGGTTAGGATGTCCCCCACAGTGGTCCAGATAAATAATAGGTTTATTTATACAGTAACTCATTTAAATTATTAAGATTCTTATTGATTAGATTTTTGATATTTATAAATCCCTGCTCTTCTAATATTGACTATACAAATAGGTTTTTTCACTCACCCCACATATACTACCCGTATGGGGTGATGTATTTTATTAGACTATATTCACACCCAATTTCGCTAAGGATAAAGTATGGACTGTGGCAGGGCTGTTGTGCGCTTTGCGGTTGTCAGGCATCGGGCGCTTCCCCTTCTTTATCGACTAGTGCAATCTTCGCTGGGAGCAGGACGTCAGCGCGTCTGCCCACAGTGAGACCGATGCAGGGGAAGGGCGGAAGTGCCATTAGAGATGACAAGCAGCCTGCAAAGAGCCGATATGACGCTTCTGCCATGTGTCCAGTCCCACCAGTCGGTATTGGTTCCCGGACAATTTAAATAGTCTCCATTTTTGATTGAGAACCTCTCCTCCTGAAAATGCATACCGCGAAACGCGCGTAGAGGGGGCGCCCGCACGATCGACTTGGTTTATTAACTTCTCAGTGGGTATGTAAAAATGATTTTGATCATGTTTTGAATGCAGGCACTTGGCAGTTTTATCTAGAGGTAGCAAGGGAAGTGTCGGCTAGCGATAGATCCGGGGTTAGGACAATGACTTTATGATTGTGAGAAATAGCCTACTAACACACAGAGAGGATTTTGTTAGGGAAGCCTAATGGTTATTGCGTATGCCTAGGTTTATATGCCCAGTGTTACCTATTATTTGTAGCTTAATACTATTTTTACATCCACAGTATGGTACTAATGTATAATTGCCAGTGATCGGCCGGCGTTTGGAATTGTTTGTTCTTCCCAATTAATGGTTGTTGTTTGATTTTAATGGATTATAATAAAAATTAATAAATTTTTAAAGGGAAAATTGAGTACCATTTTTTGTAGATATTATAACATAGATAGAGTACTCCCTGTGGACACCTTATTGGTAGATTAGGTGTATATAGTGGATTATTTACTGTAATGTATGCACCATTTTTCATAAAATCATATTTATTGACGTTTTAGATGGCAAAGTATACGAATAACAGCAGTGTAAATTTAAAAAAATACTGAGATCTGGCCCCACATGGAAGCTTTAGCATGAAAGAAAAACATAAAAGACACCATTCAACTTCAAATAGTACTGGTGCAGGCTTTTAAAGCAGATCAACTCTTTGAATGTCAGACCTCAGTTTAGAAGAAAAAGAAAATATCTAAGCTATAGTGTACGTCACAGTGTTAAAGGCAGACAACACAATACATAAAGAAAATGTACAGTATAGAGGAACGTGGAAAAGAATGAAAATCGAGGGGAAAAAAGGGGGAAGGGGAAGGAGACAAATAGTTACAAGAGAGCATAAAGTACCAAACTACAAATAACCCCAAAGCATAAAAGAAGCTAGGTAAGAGATAGGTTGAAAAAATGTCTCCCAACCAAGCAGTGGCGTAACTAAAAGTGACTGGGCCCCACAGCAAATTTTTAAACGGGGTCACTCCCACCAGCAACTTCTTTGCAACCCTCTCCTCCCGTGCAACCCCCAGCCCTGTGGCTAGTCAAGATCGCTCTCTCATTTACTCCAGCTTTCACTCCATTCTTTTCCTACAGTGTCTCTGTATATAATGCCATTGCACTGTATAATACTGTTGAGGGAGCCCTGACAGTAAAATCGTTTAGGCCCTTTTAACACGAGCAAGTTTTCCGCGCGGGTGCAATGCGTGACGTGAACGCATAGCACCCGCACTGAATACTGACCCATTCATTTCAATGGGTCTGTGTACGTGAGCATTTTTTTTCACGCATCACTTATGGGTTGCGTGAAAATCACAGCATGTTCTATATTCTGCGGTTTTCACGCAGCTCTGGCCCCAATGCATTGCATCTGCAAGCAAGTGCGGGTGCGATGCGTTTTTCACTGATGGTTGCTAGGAGATGTTTATAAACCTTCCGTTTTTTATCACACGCGTGAAAAACGCATCAAAATGCATTGCAACTGCGTGGAAAAAAACTTAACAACTGAACGCAATCGCAGGCAAAGCTGAATGGCCCGAAAACGCATCTGGACCTAATACGGACACGCTCGTGTGAAAGAGGCCTTAGTCCTCCTCCTGGGTGGGCCTCTTCTGAGTTCAGGCCCCAAAGAAGCCACTTCCCCTGCTTCCCCTATAGCTATGCTCCTGCAACCAAGGTGACCTTGTAAGAGGGCCAGTGTGTTACGCCTGACCCTGACATGGTACCCCATATGAAGATGGTACATTAATGGAAGTAGTAGTTCAAAGAAACATTACTTCCACTGGGGCACAATGTGTAATGATTACAAACAGTGGCTGTTAGTTTGGCAGTTACAGCTTGGGTACACAGCTTGGTGGTTAAATATAATAGTAGACAGCTTGGTGTTTACAGTACCAGATGGCTATACAGCCTCAATTGGGCTGGAAGTTCCAGTTTCTGTTGGACATACAGCTTAATGGTTAGGCTACATTCACACGATAATGAAAAACAGCAGTGTGAATGACTCTTTCTTTTTTAACTGCTGTGACATGGCTGCCTTCAGAACCAACAGGAGTCAATGGGTCTATCAAAAAATAGGTTGTTTTCATGGCCAGGCAGATTCTATTGAAATCAATGGAGCAGTTTAGACAGCAGTGCACCCGTTTAAGGTCATTAAAAATGGGTACATTTGGGAAAAATGACCTGCAATCCCAGCATAATTACTTCACCATACGCTCAAGTGCAGGTTCTTCTGCATCAAGTGAGGAGTGACTGTCCTTGCACCTACAAGTGGATGAGGTAAGGGGAAGTAGGGGATGAATATAATGGTGCAAAGGGAGGCACTGGGAACTCTTCTTGAGCCGGGCTTTGGCTCTCTGTGAAGGTGTACTGGGGCACTTGTAAGAGATTGGCTTAGGTTTCCACAATCGATCATCCAATCCTTTGCATGTCAATCAAACTTGTTATTCTGACATTTGGAACCTGCTCTTTCTCTAACAAATGCATAGTTGTGATGATGGTACAATGAACTACAATGCATTATCTGTAAAATAAAGGCACACACTACACTCTAACATAAGCTTCACTGATATATCAAACAACTGAATGCACTGAACAAGGGGGTCAATTTGAGAGCACATTGTATAAGGGACTATTGCACTCTCTTGAAAGATGATACAGCAGGACCATGTGCTCAGAAATCTAGCAACCCATTCAACGTAAGTTTGGGGTAGGTTTCCACTTTAATGCCACTGAGATAAGAGTATAACTTTATTGAAGGTAAACTGTCATTTTACCAATATTAACTGTTACCATTCTTTATTATAGTGTCCGATAATGTTTCCAAACATGTCCCTGTATATTATTTAAAATGAAGAAAAATCTGTAAAATGAATTGCTGTATGCTAATTACCACTGAAGAGTTGTCTGGACATTGGCAATATTAGAAAGAGTCAGGCAGTCCTGTACGTTAGACTGTTTAAAAATAGTTCATATGATTAAAACAGGGTTGGAAGAACCCAGATCAGTAGTAGCTTTCCTTCAACTATGTGATAATTAACTTCAGTTGTGTAGCTTTAGGGCATGTGCAGCAAGCCCCGTGTAGAGGATGGGAGTTGGTAGTGGCCCTGATGTAGTGTTACAGTGTCCTACCTCAGGCCTTCACTCCATGGGGTCCGTTACAGTGAAGAAGTGATGATGAAAGAAACCAGGCAGCAATGATTGAACAAACAAAATCTTCCTTTGCTGAGTGCAAAAACAGATAACAGTACATTCATTAGCAGTTTGGACAAAGTTCAGCTTCTTTCCTCCCAGATGATTGAGTATGGTGTCTGGGAATGCGGCAAAGATGGTACTCTCTTTCTCTGGAATCCTTCCCCTATGAATTTACTTTGGCACCTGTGAACGTAGGTGTCCACTGAATGATGCAGGCTTCTAGTGATGAATGTCCTGAACTCTAGTGATGGTGTCTTAAGACGTTGCTCACCACTTTGAGTCTTGATAGTTTGGTCACTTGATCACTCTGCTAATACACTGTAGCTAGCAAATCTTCTGTGGCCTAAGATCCTGTAGGTTCTCTGGAGTAGTAGCCTTCATGATGAGCAGCCTCGGTCATCTTCATGGCTGAGAGTAGTGGGATTACATTCTCCCTCACTCCTCACACTACATACTTAGACTGACTCTCCCTAGCTCAGCCCCACCTTTGGCAGGAAGTTGGACCAGCCTACTCCTAAGAGGGGAGAAATGGCATGGTCATTTTCATTACTGTTACCAACAATGGCAAATTAGAACAGGGACATTTGGGTCGGTAGCCCTGGACCGGACATTTCTGTGGGGCCCATCGCCACCCAAAAATTCACAATGCAAGGAAGGAAAATGTGATACTCGTAGGAGAAAAGACCCGTGAGGACATCATCACCATAGGACCAGTAACATAGATGTTTCTGGTGTTGCTGCAGGAAAAAATTTGCCATAGTTTTATGTGGATATTACATAAGGAAAAGGTGACAGAGGTTGTTATATACTGCCTACTGTGGAGTACTCCATACGGTAGGGTGTTATACTATATACTGCATCTTGTAAGGTAATATATAGTGTGGGGTGATATATTGTATTTTGCATACTGAGGGGTCCTATATTCTGTGGATTGTTATACTGCATATAGTAAGGTACTGCATACTATGGGGTGTTATACCATATACTGCATATTGTCTGGTGCTATATTGTATACTGCATACTGTGGGGTAGTATATACTGTGGAATGCGATACTATATACTGCATACCATAGGGTACTGCATAATGTGAGGTGTTATACTGTATACTGCATACTGTGAGGTACTACATATGGTATACTGTGATTTGTTATACTGTATACTATGAGGTGTTATGATATATACTGTATACTGTGGAGTGTTGTATACTATATACTATGAAGGACTGGGGTCGATATACTGTATACTTCAGGTGTTATATTGTATACTGTGGGTTGTTGTAAACTATATACTATGAGGGGCTGGGAGTGTTATACTAAATCGTTGCCCACAAAAAGTAGCCCACTTCCAGCAATTGTATGACAAGTTGAACAAGCAAGTGGATTGTTTTTTTTAATTACCCACAAGTCACAAAAGAAGCCGAAAGTGGCCCCCGTTCACGTCGATACATCTTTGGGCACATTGGATTATGTTGATGCTGCAGATTAAAAAAATATCCTGCTTTTTGCAACGAGATGGGGCAACATGCCACAGCTCAACTCAATCCACTTGCTCATTCATTTTGTCATACTATCGCTGGAGGCTGGCTACTTTTTTGTGGGCCATCCTGTGTAAATGATATACTGTTGGGTGTTATACTAAATACTGCATACTGTGGGATGTTGTACACTGTACACTATGAGGGGCCGCTATTTACTAGTGATGAGCGAGCACCAAAGTGTTCAGGTACTCGGTCCGAACACCCGAGTATAGCGATATTCGTGCGCATTGGAGGTGAGGGCCTGAAGCCTAGCGAACCCCATGAAACATTGCAGTGATGGCCTACAGGTGAGCAGACCGTATAAAACATTAAAGGTGAGGGCCTGAAGCCGAGCGAACCCCATAATACATTGCAGTGATGGCCTACAGGTGAGTGGACCGTATAAAGCATTGAAGGTGAGGGCATGAAACCTAGCAAACCCCATAAAACATTGCAGTGATGGCCTACAGGTGAACAGACCATATAAAGCATTGTAGGCGAGGGCCTGAAGCCTAGCGAACCCTACAAAACATTGTAGTGAGGGCATATATATTCTGTATGGAAGAGGAGGCGGAGGAGGAGGCGGATGAGAAAACAAGATTCAAACATATACCCTTTTTTTGCGGTGAAAAGGGTGTATCTGAATCTTGTGAATTGAGTACATTATAAAGCATACATTTAAATTGTGTTTTTGTTCCTCATTAGCCCACTTTTCTCTGGTTGAGTGGAGAAGTCAGGGGTAGAGTTGAGAAAACACCTAGATGTTCGGGTTCGAGAAGTTCGGCCGAACTTCACGAAAATGTTCGGATTCAGGATCTGAACTCGACTCGAACTTGACCCCGAACCCCATTGAAGTCAATAGGGACCCGAACTTTTGGGCACTAAAAAGGCTGTAAAATAGCCCAGGGAAGGGTGAGAGGGCTTCAAAAGGCAGCAAAATGTAGGTACATGCAAACAAATGTGGATAGGGAAATGACTTAAAATAAAATAAATAAAAATTAACCAAAGGAAGGAAGAGGTGGAATAGGTTGGGGTGGCGTCAGTTGGGAATGCTATGGGAATTGAAGTTCTCATCACAGCCAAAAAGGATTCATGTCTGCCTGCAGTGCCACAGGCCTCATTCACAGACTCAGGGCCATGGCACCCACAAAGAGGAGAGTTGATATCACGCCAAGACAGTATTGATTTCACCCAGCAATGCCACAGGCCTTATTCACAGATTCAGACTGATGGCACCCACAAAGAGGAGAGTTACAATCATGCCAAATCGGTATTGATTTCACCCAGCAGTGCCACAGGCCGCATTTACTAACTTACTAACCTTAGGTCAACCTGTAATGGAACAGGCCATTATCATTTATGTAGGCCCCTGACACCCAGACAGAGGAGAGGTCATTTGACAGTACAAAAAGGATAATGTCACCCAACAAATGATTAAACGACATATAGGCCTCTGACACCCACACAATGGGGCAGTCATTTGACAGTAAAAAGAGTTAAACGTCTCCCATCAAGACAGCAAGCAAGTAAACAAAATATAGGCCCCTGACACCCACACAATGGGGCGGTCATTTGACAGTGAAAAGAGTTTAATGTCACCCACCAAAGAGTCGATTATCTGAAATGTAGGCCCCTGGCACAGAGACAGAGGAGAAAGATCCCATAGCAGCAAAAGAGGCATCATGTTACCCACCATTGGAACAGGCCACTTTTAGTAATTTAAGCCCCAGCACCCAGACAGAGGAGAGAAGTCCCATAGCAGCAAAACAGCAATCATGTTACCCACCAATGGAACAGGCCACTTTCAGTTATTTAGGCCCCAGCACCGAGACAGATGAGAGAGGTCCCATAGCAGCAAAACAGGCATCATGTTACCCACCAATGGAACAGGCTACTTTCAGTAATTTAAGCCCCAACACCCAGACAGAGGAGAGAGGTCCCATAGCAGCAAAACAGGCATCATGTTACCCACCAATGGAACAGGCTACTTTCAGTTATTTAGGCCCCTGACACCCAGACAGAGGAGAGGTAATTTCACAGCAAAAAGAGGTTAATGTCATGCACCAAAGCAGCAGGCGATTAGCTGAAATGTAGGCCCCTGGCACCCAGACAGAGGAGAGGTTCATTCAACTTGGTGTTGCCCCCAAAATAATGGTACAATTAAAAAAAGAGGATTCAATAAAGAAGTGCCCTGGAGTCCAAGAATGTATGGTTGAGGGTGAGGCAGTTATAAATGTCTATTCTGCACAAGGGATGAACAGGACCCGTGGGATCCATGCCTGGTTCATTTTTATGAACATCAGCTTGTCAACTTTGGCTGTGGACAGGCGGCTGCGTTTGTCTGTAATGACGCCCCCTGACGTATACGTTTAGACAATACACTGGCCGCTGGGCAGGCCAGCCCCTCCAAGGCATAAAAAGCTAGCTCTGGCCATGTGGACAATTTGGAGACCCAGAAGTTGAATGGGGCCAAAGCACACGTACTGTTCCACCATGTTTGTGAAATGCTGCCTCCTGCTAACACGTTCCCTATCAGCTGGTGGTGCAGTTAGCTGTGGCGTTGTGACAAAACTTTTCCACATCTCGGCCATGCTAACCCTGCCTTCAGAGGAGCTGGCCGTGACACAGCTACGTTGGCGAGCTCTTGCTCCTCCTCTGCCTTCGCCTTGTGCTTCCACTTGTCCCCCCGTGTCAGTTGGGAATGCTCTCAGGAGCTCGTCCAGCAGCGTGCGCTTGTACTCGCGCATTTTCCTATCGCGCTCCAGTGCGGGAATTAAGGTGGGCACGTTGTCTTTGTACCGGGGATCCAGCAGGAAGGTCACCCAGTAGTCAGCACACGTTAAAATGTGGGAAACTCTGCTGTCATTGCGCAGGCACTGCAGCATGTATTCACTCATGTGTGCCAGGCTTCCCAGAGGTAAGGACAAGCTGTCCTCTGTGGGAGGCATATCATCATCGTCCTCCATTTCTGTCACGACCGCTATCCCAGCAGCGGTCGTGTCGCACCAGACGGAGGGGAAGGGGGACCCTTATCTACGGATGGGAAATAGAATGGCCACCCCTGACAAACCCTAAGCTGGCACCTGTCTGCCCTGATACCCTAGACGGGGTGTGAACCCGTGCGGCGAGCAGGATGCCTAAACCCTGAGTCACCCTAAGAAGACTAGACTGGGGAAAGGCAGATGGGAGCACTAGTCACCATCACTCATGTCTAGGAGAACAACAGGGGAAGACAGGGGAAGACAGCAACAAACAAACAATCTCCAGCAGAGATAGACTTATCCAGTCACGAGCAGAGAAGATGATCCCAATAACGACAGTCCACGCCAGACAAGAGCTCCACAGCAATACCGTCAAACGATCTCCTTCAAAGGTCAGAATAGCACTGGAAGTAAGGACTATATCTGGCAATGACTGCAAGTGAAACTGAAACTAATATAGTAGCTGGGAGTGGCAGACAGCACTCACCTGAGAAGAATGCCTACAAACTCCCAGTCAGGACAAAAAGGTTCACAAGGCAAAACCCGGATGACATACCCGGAACCACTGAGCAAACTCACAAGCTATCGCGAGTAGCAAGTCGCTGCGACCTTCTATTCCCAGACCTATCTGGATCAGTCACAGTCGTGACAGTTTCCCCCCAGCCACGCACCAGTGATGGGCCCGAGCTGCATTGGGTGCAACCACGCTGTGAACATGCTTCATCCTCATCCTCCTCCACCTCATCCTCATCCTCCTCGTCCTTCAGTAGTGGGCCCTGGCTGGCCAAATTTCTAACTGGCCTCTGCTGTTGCAAAAGACCTCCCGCTGAGCCACTTCTAAAAGACTGGCCTGAAAGTGTTAGGAATGACCCCTCTTCCTCCTCCTACTCCTGGGCCACATCCTCTTCCATCATCGCCCTAAGTGTTTTCTCAAGGAGACATAGAAGTGGTATTGTAACGCTGATAACGGCATCATCGCCACTAGCCATGTTGGTGGAGTACTCGAAACAGCGCAATAAGGCACACAGGTCTCGTATGGAGGCCCAGTCATTGGTGGTGAAGTGGTGCTGTTCCGCAGTGCGACTGACACATGCGTGCTGCAGCTGAAACTCCACTATGGCCTGCTGCTGCTCGCACAGTCTCTCTAGCATGTGCAAGGTGGAGTTCCACCTGGTGGCCACGTCGCATATGAGGCGGTGAGCGGGAAGGCTGAAGTAATGCTGTAGCGCAGACAGGTGAGCAGTGGCAGGATGTGAACGCCGGAAGCGCGCACAGACGGCCCGCACTTTATGCAGCAGCTCTGACATGTAGAGGTATTTGTGAATGAACTTCTGCACCAGCAAATTCAGCACATGCGCCAGGCAAGGGATGTGCGTCAAACTGGCTAGTCCCAGAGCTGCAACGAGATTTCGCCCATTATCGCACACCACCAGGCCGGGCTTGAGGCTCACCGGCAGCAACCACTCATTGGTCTGTTGTTCTATATCCTGCCACCACTCCTGCGCGGTGTGGGGCCCGTCCCCCTAAAAAACATGAGCTTCAGAACGGCCTGCTGACTTTTATCCCGGGCTGTGCTGAAGTTGTTGGTGAAGGTCTGTGGCTGACCGGATGAGCTGGTGGAAGAAGAGGAGGAGGAAGCCGAGTAGGAGGAGGAGGCAACAGGAGGCAAATAATGATGCCCTGCCATCCTTGGCGGCAGAAGGACGATCGCTAAACAGCTCTCCGCCTGGGGCCCAGCCACCACTACATTTACCAAGTGTACAGTTAGAGAGATATAGCGTCCCTGGATATGCTTACTGGTCCATGTATCTGTGGTTAGGTGGACCTTGCCAAAGATGGCGTTGCGCAGTGCAGACTTAATTTTATGAGATACTTGGTTGTGCAGGGAAGGCACGGCTCTCTTGGAGAAGTAGTGGCGGCTGGGAACGACGTACTGTGGGACAGCCACCGCCATCAGCTGTTTGAAATTGTCCGTGTCCACCAGCCTTAATGATAGCATTTCAAAGGCCAGTAGTTTAGAAATGCTGGCATTCAGGGCCAGGGATCGAGGGGGGCTGGGTGGGAATTTACACTTTCTCTCCAAGGTTTGCGAGATTGAGAGCTGAACGCTGATGTGTGACATGGTGGAGATGCTTGGTGACGGAGGTGGTGGTGTTAGTGGCACATCCTCTGTTTGATGGGCGGCAGGTGCCAACGTTCCTTCAGAGGCGGAGGAAGAGGGTGAAACAGCAGCAGAAGAGGGAGCAGGAGGGGCCTGAGCCCTTTCTTGGTTTTGAAGGTGCTTACTCCACTGCAGCCCGTGTTTCGCATGTAGATGCCTGGTCATGTAGGTTGTGCTAAGGTTCAGAAGGTTAATGCCTCGCTTCAGGCTCTGATGGCACAGCGTGCAAACCACTCGGGTCTTGTCATCAGCACATTGTTTGAAGGAGTGCCATGCCAGGGAACTCCTTGAAGCTGCTTTTGGTGTGCTCGGTTCCTGGTGGCATTGGCCAGTAGCAGGCGAATTCTCTTGGCGACGGCTGTTCTGCTTTTGCACTCTGCTCCTTTTGCTACACTGTTGGCTCCGTCTCACCACTGCCTCTTCCTATGAACTATGAAAGTCAGTGGCACGACCTTCATTCCATGTGGGGTCTAGGACCTCATCATCCCCTGCATCGTCTTCCACACAGTCTTCCTCCCTGACCTCCTGTTCGGTCTGCACACTGCAGAAAGACGCAGCAGTTGGCACCTGTGTTTCGTCATCATCAGAGATGCGCTGACTCTGCTGAGGTGGTATTCCCATGTCCTCATCAGGAAACATAGGTGGTTGTGTGTCAGTGCATTCTATGTCTTCCACCGCTGGGGAAGGGCTAGGGATGCCCTTGGGAAACACTGCCAGCAGATTCTTCAAACAGCATAAGAGACTGCTGCATAACTTGAGGCTTAGACAGGTTCCCTGATATGCATGGGGGTGATGTGACAGACTGATGGGCTTGGTTTTCAGGCGCCATCTGTGCGCTTTCTGCAGAAGACTGGGAGATAATGTGAACCTGCTGGATCGACTGTCGGCCACCCAATTGAATAGCGCCTGTACTTGCTCAGGCCTTACCATCCTTAGAACGACATTAGGCCCGACCAAATATTGCTGTAGATTCTGGAAGCTACTGGGACCTGAGGTAGTTGGTTCACTAGGACGTGTAGCTGTGGCAGAACGACCACGTCCTCTCCCAGCACCAGAGGGTCCACTAACACCACCACAACCATGTCCGCGTCCCTTATTAGATGTTTTCCTCATTGTTACTATTCACCACAACAAGGAAAAACTTATTTGGCCCAATGTATAGAGTTCAAATTAAGGCCTTTATTTACAGGCACCTAACACTATCTAGCTATCTATTTATGTACCATATTACACTAATACATGCACAGCAGAAACCACAGATTTAAAGGGAATCTCAATTTTAGGCCTAATATTTAGGCCCTGGCTGAAAGGTATCCTTTTACGGACAGATTTACATTTGGAGATGCACAATAGCCTGTGCAAATATAGACGATTACGCTTTCAGCCCTTGTATTTAGACACTTAGGGTAATATACCCTTTTACGGACAGAAATACACTTGGAGATGCACAATAGCATGTGCAAATATAGAGGATTACGCTTTCAACCCTTGTATTTAGACACTTAGGCCCCTTTCACACGGGCGAGTTTTCCGCGCGGGTGCAATGCGTGAGGAGGACGCATTGCACCCGCACTGAATCCTGACCCATTCAGTTCTATGGGGCTGTGCACATGAGCGGTGATTTTCACGCATCACTTTTGCGTTGCGTGAAAATCGCAGCATGTTCTATATTCTGCGATTTTCACGCAACGCAGGCCCCATAGAAGTGAATGGGGATGCGGGAAAATCGCAAGCATCCGCAATCATGTGCGGATGCGTTGCGATTTTCCCGCATGGTTGCTAGGATACGATCAGGATGGGGACCCGATCGTTATTATTTTCCTTTATAACATAGTTATAAGGGAAAATAATCGCATTCTAATTACAGAATGCAATGTTCCCCGGGCTTTAAAGGGTTAAAAATAATAAAGAGTTAACTTACCTTCTCCCATTGTACGCGCAGAGCCCCAGAACGTCTTCTCTCTTGATAGTTTTGATGCTTGAGGACCTGTGGTGACGTCACAGGGTCACATGGTCCAATCATAGAAGCATTTGAGTGGACCATGTGACCCATGTGATCCTGTGACATCACGGCAGGTCCTTCATCCAACAGATGTTGGATGAAGGACCTGCCGTGATGTCACAGGATCACATGGGTCACATGGTCCACTCAAATGCTTCTATGATTGGACCATGTGACCCTGTGACGTCACCACAGGTCCTCAAGCATCAAAACTATCAGAGAGAAGACGTTCTGAGGCTCTGCGCGTACAATGGGAGAAGGTAAGTTAACTCTTTATTATTTTTAACCCTTTAAAGTCCGGGGAACATTGCATTCTGTAATTAGAATGCGATTATTTTCCCTTATAACTATGTTATAAAGGAAAATAATTACACATACAGAATACTCATCCCGAAACCAGACTTCAGTGATGAAGTCTGACTTCGGGTCTGGGTACCAAGCATGCGGATTTTTTCACGCGCGTGCTCAACGCACTACAAACGTTAGCACACGCGCGGAAAAATCGCGGCGATTCCCGCAACGCACCCGCATCTTATCCGGGCGTCAAACATGACGCCCGTGTGCAAGAGGCCTTAGTGTAATATACCCTTTTACGGGTATTACTAGAAATGGGAATTTAATTTTAGAAAAAATATATAGAAAAAATAGAAAAAATATTGATGATCAGGCTAGAAAATCATCATTATTTTTTCTATTTTTTATATTTTTTCCATATATTTTTCTAAAATTAAATTCCCATTTCTAGTAATACCTGTGACCTGCAGATAAAGATCAATCATGAAAATTAGTTTGCAACACTTTCCGCAAAAATTTTATTTTTATTTTTATTTATTATTTTTTAATAAAATTTTTGGAAGCAGTAATTGTACTACACTATTCTGCCTTTTAAACATAGACCTTGGCTTTATTCCAGAAGAGACTAACAAAGAGAGAAAATCCTATTCCATGGATCTATATCGGGATTTCTATATTTTTTTCCCAGAAGGAATTTTCAAATGTATTTAAAGATGGGCAATGCAGGGGTCAGATTACCACTGAGGAAGGGGAATGAACCCCGAAACGCGTATGGTCCGACCCCTGCAATTTTTCAAGTGAGAAAGAGGAAAACGCTTAAAGTGAATGACCCCGAGCCATACAGGAAGTGCGATCCCCGCATGAACAGGAGAACGGACAGCCTGGACTTGATACTACGGTCGGGCACCCGCTATCAACTGTGCCGGGAGGATTAATCGCACTCTCAAGAGAACCAGGATATATGTTCCCTTAACCGCACCACTGAACTGCGGTAAGAACGTCCCGGGGGAAGCCGCGGCCTAAGGTAGGAGAGACACGTGTCTCTAGACTTTTCAGTGGGACGCCGCTGATACACTGCTGTAGTAGGACGCCACTAACAGAGGAGCCCAAATCTCACTACATTTGAGAACAAACTGTTTTATTTGGGAAAACCCCAAAATTGTGGAATTATCTAATAGTTCAATACCGGCATTAGTTAAACATTTGCACGCAAGTACATGCAATTTTTTTCGATACAATATTTGTTTTAAAAGGAGTGTTTTAAAAGGAATGTAATAAAATAAAAACAATAAAAAATTTTTTATATTTTATATCATATCATATTCCACTGATCACGTATATTTTAGGAGTGCCCGGTATTTATTTTCTAAACAACTTAGTGTAATATACCCTTTAACGGACAGAAATACACTTGAAGATGCAGAATAGTGTGTGCAAATATAGCGGATTACGCTTTCAGCACTTGTATTTAGACCTTGAGTGTAATATACCCTTTTACGGACAGAAATACACTTGGAGATGTACAATAGCGTGTGCAAATATAGAGGATTATGCTTTCAGCCCTTGTATTTAGACACTTAGTGTAATATACCCTTTTACGGACAGAAATAGACTTGGAGAGGAACAATAGCGTGTGCAAATATAGAGGATTATGCTTTCAGCACTTGTATTTAGACCTTGAGTGTAATATACCCTTTTACGGACAGAAATACACTTGCAGATGCACAGTAGCGTGTGCAACTATAAAGGATTTATTTTTCAGGCCTTGTATTTAGACACTTAGTGTAATATACCCTTTTACGGACAGAAATACACTTGGAGATGTACAATAGCGTGTGCAAATATAGAGGATTATGCTTTCAGCACTTGTATTTAGACCTTGAGTGTAATATACCCTTTTACGGACAGAAATACACTTGGAGATGCACAATAGCATGTGCAAATATAGAGGATTATGCTTTCAGCACTTGTATTTAGACCTTGAGTGTAATATACCCTTTTACGGACAGAAATACACTTGGAGATGCACAGTAGCGTATGCAAATATAGAGGATTTATTTTTCAGGCCTTGTATTTAGACACTTAGTGTAATATACCCTTTTACGGACAGAAATACACTTGGAGAGGCACAATAGCGTGTGCAAATATAGAAGATTGCGCTTTCAGCACTTGTATTTAGACCTTGAGTTTAATATACACTTTTAAGGACAGAAATACACTTGGAGATGCATAGTAGCGTATGCAAATATAGAGGATTTATTTTTCAGGCCTTGTATTTAGACACTTAGTGTAATATACCCTTTTACGGACAGAAATACACTTGAAGATGCGCAGTAGCGTGTGCAAATATAGAGGATTTATTTTTCAGGCCTTGTATTTAGACGCTGACACGCTGAATGTAATATACTCTATTGCGGATAGAATTGCACTTGGAGAGGAACAGCGGAAAGCACAGATGTTTAGCATTTCTATTTCAGGGATTTTATTTAACCACAGAAAAAAAATCTATCCTTTTACGGACAGTATTACACTTGGGGAGGCACAGCTGGAACCCCAGATTTAGGGGATTGGTATTTTGGCAATAGAATTTCACCCCAGAAAAAAAATCTATCCTTTGATGTACAGTATTCAACTTAGACAGCCACAGTAGGAACACCAGATTTAAGGGATTGGTATTTTGGCAATTGAATTTAACCCCAGAAAAAAGATCTATACTTTGACGGACAGTATTTCACTTGGCCAGCCACAGCTGGAACACCAGATTTAGGGGATTGTTATTTTGGAAATTGAATTTCACCCCCGAAATTTTTTTAGCCATTGACATACAATATTAAACTTAGCCAGCCACAGCTGGGACACTAGATTTAGGGGATTGGTATTTTGGCAATTGAATTTCACCCCAGGAAAAAAATCTATCCTTTGACGGACAGTATTAATCTTAGCCAGCCACAGCTGGAACACCAGATTTAGGTGATTGGTATTTTGGCAATTGACTTTCACCCCTCAATAAAATATAGCAATTTCTATCCTGTGTTTTAAGGTGTGACAATAAGCACAGCCCCTGATGTAGAATATTGCAAAAAAAGAGCCTACTATTGAACCCAAAAATGTATGTTGAACTTGGTGGCAGCTCAAAACATGTGCTGGTACACCAAAAGATCACAAAATGGCCGCCGATCTCCCCAGAAAAAAGTGACAGAAAAACTCTCTGGGCAGCCTAAAAACCAGTGAGCAATGAACTAACAGAAGTTGAATGATTCACAGATGTAGATCACTTCATTAAAGGGTTTCTGTCACCAGGATTACACATTATAAGCTGTCTGAAATTAGCTATGTGCTAATGTCAGATCAGCTTGATAATGTGCTTTATATGTATTTCTGATGTATATTTAGGCTAAAAAACGTCTTTTTATAATATGTAAATTAGCCTCTAGGAGCAGGGGGCGTTGCCCCTGCTCCTAGAGTCTCCGTGCGCCAACCTGCTGCCACGCCCCTTCTTTCTTTGATTGACAGTGCCGGGCAGCGATCCTCTCCTGCCTCCGGCACTAAAATCCTGTCTTCAGGCGCTTCCAGCTGACAATATTTTCAGTGCTGCGGCAGATATAAATTATTCAAAGTCCGGACTTGGTAAAGCTGGTCAGTAATCCCAGACGCGTTTCGGGGGTATCCCCTTCTTCAGTGGATGATCCACTGAAGAAGGGGATACCCCCGAAACGCATCTGGGATTACTGACCAGCTTTACCAAGTCCGGACTTTGAATAATTTATATCTGCCGCAGCACTGAAAATATTGTCAGCTGGAAGCGCCTGAAGACAGAGGTAAGAGCCTGACGAGACCTATATCCTCAGGCGCTAGGACCAAGCAACAACCATTCCTCCTATCCCCATCTCGGTCCGCTCAGCCTATGGTCACGTGGTACGCCACGTCAGGACCGGCACCACGTGGGACGCCAGTGGTGCCAGGAGGATTCACACGCGCGGAAGCCAACGGACTAACACACGTCGGGAAGGAGGTAAGGAGACACCGATGCAGCTATAGAGATACACGGTATATACCTCATTGATCTAGCCATACTACCATTGGGCAAACTGTGGAAACACGTTAAGATATATTGCGATCATAGCAAAAAGAATGCCCTGTTTATATCGGGACTAAAAGGCAGTATACGCCAAGATATATGGTGATTATAGTGAAAACAGCGCGCTGTCTACATCGGGACTAACAGCCAGTATACCTAAAAAAATTTGCTCTTTGCACTTTATACAGACGGGATCAAAAGTGATGGCAATATATAAAAACCTATTGGCAGCTATCTAATGGTGGACCTTTGGAAATACATTGGAAACGCATTGGCAGTTAGATAATTGTGGAAGGTATATACAATTGTGGACGGTTGATCCCTAGGAATTGTGGCAGCTATTCAATTGTGGACTGATGTGATGTTAGAGGATTTTATGAGGAAGTTTATGAGGAAGTTATATTTGACTCACAAAGTTTGCACTAAGATTGTTTATCACTATTGCACTGACATTGCACTTTAATCACAGTATTGGTGGATTTATGTGTTTTAATAAATAATTTTAACCTGAATGATTATTCTGCTATGTTAATACGTATGACCCATTTGGAGTAGTGTGCCCCCTACTGTTTTTTTGATTTTCCTACATTACTTGGGCCTTGGGTGAAAGCCATTGGGCGAGCACCTGCGTATCATTTCTGGCAACAGAGTGCAGCAGAACTTATTATCTTTTTTCTCTATATTGCACAGTTTTACTCGTCCTCTCCATTACAGGAATGAGAGAAGAGAAGTTCTCTTTGTAGCGGGGGTCGAGAAGGGTGAACACCCAGTAATCTGTGTTACCTAAAATGCTTATAACGCGAGGGTCGCGGGAAAGGCATCCTAACATGAAGTCAGCCATGTGTGCCAGAGTACTAACGGCCAAGACGTCGATGTCAACTTCAGGGTGACTCTCCATACCCTCAACCTCCTCCTTTCCTTCTTCTGCCCATCCATGCTGAACAGATGGAATTAAAGTTCCATGGGTAATAGCTTCTGTAGCAGAGGCAAGTGTCTCCAGCTCCTCCTCCTCTTCATGGCCCAATTCGCGTTGAGAAGACAAACTGGGGGAGGTCTGACTATCACCCTGTGTCATCTCTTCCCCCATTACCTCGTCTGCCACATTCAAAGCATCCCCCTTATTGTGAGCAGCGATCGTTTGAGGAGACACAGCAATGGGATGGTCACACTGATAATAGCGTTATCGCCACTAACCATCTGTGTGGATTCATCAAAGTTTTTTAAAACCTCACATAGGTCTGACATCCATGCCCACTCCTTGCTTGTGAATAGTGGCAGTTGACTGGAAAGGCGATGACCATGTTGCAGCTGGTATTTCCACAACTTCCCTCTGCTGCTCACAAAGCCTGGCCAACATGTAGAATGAAGAGTTCCACCACGTGCTCACGTCACACAACAGTCGGTGAGCTGGAAGCCGCAATCCATGCTGCAGCATTGACAGACCGGCTGAAGCTGTGGACGACTTTTGAAAATGGACACACAAGCGGTGCGCCTTTACTAGTAGCTCTTGCAAATTGGGGTAGGTTTTGATAAACCACTGAACCACTAAGTTTAAGACGTGGGCTCGGCATGGAATGTGTGTCAGGTTGCTCAGCTCCAAAGATGCAACCAAGTTACGGCCATTGTCAGACACAACCATGCCTGTTTCTAGGAGTGGCGAGAGCCACAGCTTGGTCTGGTCCCTTATACCCTGCCACAGTTCTGCAGCAGTATGCTGTTGTGAGAGATTGTAAAGTATTTTAGTTGTCATTCTACATTTTGGCCACTAGATGCCGCTAGTATACCATGAAAACTTAGTCTTGCTGAGATGAGAATATGCTTGAGAGGAGGAGTCGAGGAGCTTGAGAAGAACCAGGAAGAGCCTCAGAAGTGAAGATTGTGAGGGATGGTGTCTGCAAACCCAATCCAGTGACATCTGAGCTACGTGGAGCCCCAGGGTGATTGGAATCACCAAAGAGAGGGGCTGTTAGCTGTTTCTCATACAAAGCTGGCACTTTGAAAAGCATATTGACTTCAATAAAATCTCTGCAAGCTGTGAAGTTTCACATCAGCCATCCAGCAAGGCCACAAGTGTGATTACAGGCCTGGGAATTTCCTGATGAGAGGGATCCGCTGTTACCAAGTGGGATCAGGTCAGTGAATCCAGGTTCTTGTGTGGACATTCATACTGTTTAGTGTTATAGTACTTGAACTACTTGAGACTGAGACTTAAGCCTGCATTAGTTAGTTAGGATCTGTTATTGGCAGGCTGCTTAGGATTGAACTCGCAGTGCAGTACGACTTGCAGGCTCTGTTGTATCTGCCCACGGCTAGGGTTGATCCTGCAGTGCAGCACGACTTTCAGGCTCTGCTGTATCTGCCACCGGTTAGGGGTGTTTGGCTGGACACCAGTGGAGACTCTGGGGTCTGTGGTATAGGGTACCCTGTGCAATGTAAATTATGTTATGTTTATAACTACTGTTATTGATACTTAATTAGTAAAGAACGTTTTGGTTGCATATAAGCTGGTGTCTGTGTCGTTTTCCCTGTTCCGTGACTTCGCTGTATCCTGGGGGTCCCCCCCCGGTTCACGGTCTTACAACTTGGCGTAGTCGGCAGGATACAGCGACCGTTATGGACGGGAACGCGGCGGGAGACCACCCCCTGGCGCCAGTGGCACCGGATCAGGACCCAGCTCAGGGTGCGCAGGCGCATGTCCAGCTTGCCCCCAACAACATGGCCGCCCCAGTAGGATACATCCCTGTAGGGGCACTGCTGCGTCATCTGCCAAAGTATGACGGTACAAACATGACGCTGCAGGACTGGACTGAAAGGGTGCAGAGTGTAGTCAAAATGTGTAACCTGACCCCCGAACTGCGGGCCGAGGTTGCATTGGGAGCCCTAGAAGGCGATGTCAGACGGGCAGTGATGGTGCGACCCGACTCCGAGAGAGACACCCTGGAGAAGATATTCTCACTGCTAGAGAAAGCTCAAGGGGGGCGTGCCAAAGTGGTACAGTTACGGAGTCTCTTCTTTAACCGACCCCAGCGGGAGGCGAGACCCTGATGCAATACTCCAATGCTCTACAGGAGACGCTAAATGAGATACAACGACGAGACCCCGAGGCCATGGGTGCCTTTCTGGGAGTGGATCGCCTGCTACGAGATCAGTTCATAGTGGGGCTTTCCAATAAGGTCTTACAGGATAAGCTACAAGAGATGACCCGAACAACGGCCGACATGACATTCTACAGCGTTTACCTAGCTGCAGTAGAGAGAGAAGAAGAACCCCTACCTGCGGCGGTAAGAGTGGTGAATAGCATGCATGTGACAAGGGATCGGTCGGGATCTGAAGAATCAGAGTCCTTAACCACTTGCCGCCACGCTAACGCCGATGGGCGTCAGCGCGGCGGCTCTCTCAGGTCTCACTGCCGCCTATCGGCGTCATCTCGTGAGACCCGAGATTTCACATGAACGCGCGCGCGTCGTGCGCGCGCGTTCATGTGATCGGAGCCGGGACAACTGAAACTACAGCCTGCCAGCGCTGATCATGCGCTGGCAGGCTGTAAATCTGGAAAAAACCGCATTTAAATCGCATATCAGGCGCTGTTTTTAAACAGCGTCTGATATGCCTGCTATCTGCTCGTCTGGTGGTCCCTTTGTTTGGGACCACCAGAGAAGCTATCTGAAAAGTGCACCAATCACTACACACACCCCCCACCCCCATCACTGATTAACCCCTGATCACCCATGTCACCCCCTGATCACCCCTGTCACCCCCTGTCACTAATCACCCCCTACAGGCTCATTCAGACATCCAGTATGTGTTTTGCGGATCCATGGATCTGCGGATCCATGGATCTGCGGATCCACAAAATACGGACACCGGCAATGCGCTTTCCGCATTTTGCAGATCCACACAGAACTATATAGAAAATGCTTTTTCTTGTCCGCAGTTGCGGACAAGAATAGGACATGTTCTATATTTTTGCGGAACGGAAGTGCAGACCCGGAGCGCGGATCCGTAATTCCGGATCCGAGCGGGACAAAGTCTGTCCCCATAGAAATGAATGGGTCCACAATTCCGTTCCGCAAACAGAATTTCGGACGTGTGAATGGGGCATAAGGGTCCCGTTTGACCGCCAGTTAGTTAGCTACTTGTTAGTTAGCTAGCGCCCACCGCACCGCAATCACTGATTTTGGCAGAGATTTTTCATCCACATTGACCGATGCGAATGAAAAATCTGTGCCGTTCATTTTTTTTTTTTTCAGCGCAGAGGCTGAACGGAAAAAAAATCTCATTACCCGTATGCTCAATATACGGAGAATCGCAGAAACTCCTAATGCTGGCCATACGTGTAATGATTACGGAGACCCTCAAATGCCAGGGCAGTATAAATACCCCACATGTGACCCCATTTTAGAAAGAAGACACCCCAAGGTATTCCGTGAGGGGTATGGCGAGTTCATGTAAAATTTTATTTTTGTCACAAGTTAGTGGAATATGAGACTTTGTAAAAAAAATATATATATATATATATATATATATATCAATTTCCGCTAACTTGTGTCAAAAATTTTTTTTCTGTGAACTCGCCATGCCCCTCACGGATTACCTTAGGGTGTCTTCTTTCACAATGGGGTCACATGTGAGGTATTATACTGTCCTGGCATTTAGGAGTCCTAAAGCGTGAGAATCCAAATACGTAAAAATGCCCTGTGAAATCCTAAAGGTACTCATTGGTTTTAGGGCCTGCGCATTTGCTGCATCTTGGCTGCAAAAAGTGTCACACATGTGGTATCGCCGTACTCAGGAGAAGTAGGGCAATGTGTTTTGGGGTGTATTTTTACATATACCCATGCTGGGTGTGAGAAATATCTCTGTAAATGACAACTTTTTAAAAATTTTATTCAAAGTTGGCAATTTACAGAGATATTTCTCTCACCCAATATGGTATATGTAAATACACCCCAAACACTGCCTTACTCCTGATGCGGCGATACCCATGGTGACACTTTGCAGCCAAATGCAAAGCTTAATGAGTACCTTTAGAAGGGCATTTTGCGCATTTTCTTCTCACGCTTTAGGGCCCTAAAATGCCAGGGCAGTATAAATACCCCACATGTGACCCCATTTTGGAAAGAAGACACCCCAAGGTATTCGCTGAGGGCATAGTGAGTCCATGAAAAATTAAACTTTTGTCAAAAGTTAGCGGAAAGGGAGACTTTGTGAGAAAAACAATAAAAAATCAATTTCCACTAACTTGTGCCCAAAAATTTTTTTCTATGAACTCGCCATGCCCCTCATGGAATACCTTAGGGTGTCTTCTTTCCAAAATGGGGTCACATGTGGGGTATTTATACTGCCCTGGCATTTAGGGGCCTAAAGCATGAGAAGAAAAATGCGTAAAAATGCCCTCCTAAAGGTACTCATGGGAATTTGGGCCCCTTTGCGCATCTTGGCTGCAAAAAGTGTCACTCATGTGGTATCGCCGTACTCAGGAGAAGTAGGGCAATGTGTTTTGGGGTGTATTTTTACATATATCCCTGCTGGGTGAGAGAAATATCTCTGTAAACTGACAACTTTGTATAAAAAAATTTAAAAAGTTGTCGTTTACAGCGATATTTCTCACAAACACTATGGGTATATGTAAAATACACCCAAGCTAGCCTACTTCTCTGATGCAGCGATACCCATGAGTCACTTTGCAGCAAATGCAAAGGCCTAAACCAATGAGTACCTTTAGAGATTTCACAGGGCATTTTACGCATTTGGATTCTCACGCTTTAGGTTCCCTAAAATGCCAGGTGAGTATAAATACCCACATGTGACCCCATTTTGGAAAGAAGACACCCCAAGGTATTCCGTGAGGGGCATGGCGAGTTCACAGAATTTATTTTTGGCACAAGTTAGCGGAAATTGATATATTTTTATTTTTTATTTTGTTTTTACAAAGTCTCATATTCCACTAACTTGTGACAAAAATAAAATTTACATGAACTCACCATACCCCTCACAGAATACCTGGGGTGTCTTCTTTCTAAAATGGGGTCACATGTGAGGTATTTATACTGTCCTGGCATTTTAGGAGCCCCTAAAGCGTGAGAAGAAGTCTGGAATCCAAATGCGTAAAAATGCCCTGTGAAATCCTAAAGGTACTCATTGGTTTTAGGGCCCCTTTGCACCCAGGCTGCAAAAAGTGTCACACATGTGGTATCGCCGTACTCAGGAGAAGTGGGGCAATGTGTTTTGGGGTGTAGTTTTATATATACCCCTGCTGGGTGTGAGAAATATCTCTGTAACGACAATTTTAAAATTTTTATACAAAGTTGTCAGTTTACAGAGATATTTCTCTCACTAACATAGTATATGTAAAAATACACCCCAAACACATGCCTACTTCTCTGAGTACAGCGATACCACATGAGTGCCACTTTGCAGCCTGAGTCCAAAGGGCCCTAAATCAATAGTACCTTTAGCTTTATGGCGGCTCACAATTAGCCCGCCCAAAATGCCAGAACAGTACAAACACCCCACAAATGACCCCATTTCGGAAAGTAGACACCCCAAGGTATTCACTGAGGGGCATAATGAGCCCGTATGAGATTTTATTTTTTGCCAGAAGTTAGCAGAAATGGAAACTTTATTATTATTTTTTTCCTCAGAAAGTGTCATTTTCCGCTAACTTGTGAAAAAAATGAAATGATACATGAACTCACCATGCCCCTCCGCGAATACTTGGGGTGTCTTCTTTCTAAAATGGTGTCATTTGGGGGTATTATACTATCCTGACATTCTAGCACCTGAAGAAACATGACAGGTGCTCAGAAAGTCAGAGCTGCTTCAAAATGCCGAAATTCACTTTTTGCACCATAGTTTGTAAACGCTATAACTTTTACCCAAACCAATAAATATACACTTATTGGACTTTTTTTATCAAAGACATGTAGAACAATACATTTAGAGAAAAATTTATATAGAAATGTAGTTTTTAAAAAAAATTACAACAGAAAGTGAAAAATGTCATTTTTTTGCAAAAATGTCGTTAAATTTTTATTAATAGCAAAAAAAGTAAAAATGTCAGCAACAATGAAATACCACCAAATGAAAGCTCTATTAGTGAGAAGAAAAGGAGGTAAAATTCATTTGGGTGGTAAGTTGCATGACCGAGCAATAAACGGTGAAAGTAGTGTAGTGCGGATTTGTAAAAAAGGGCCTGGTCACTAGGGGGGTATAAACCTGTGGTCTTCAAGTGGTTAAAGGATGTGGGCCAGGCCCTGCGGGCGGAATTGAAAGAGCTTCGGCTGGAAGTGTCTCAGATGAAGGCAGAACCGCCCTGGCCTCCAGAACCTGTCCCGGCACCTCGTGCCACTCCACCCAGAACAACCCCGGTGAGGGGGCCAGGCAGAAGAGGGCCCCTCTGTTGGGTTTGCCGAAAGTACGGCCATATGGCCAGAAAGTGCCCAGAACAGGTAGCTTCTGAGCCGACGTTAAACTTCCGACCGCTGCAGTAGCTGGGCGTCCTGCGGCGGTACACCCGAAGTTAAGCCCTCTGCGTGAAGAACGTGATCTGTATGCCAGCAGCCCTGTATTAGAAGCCGAGTTGGAAGGCCGAAAGGTTTGCTGCCTAGTTGATACCGGGTCAGAATGCACTCTTATGCCTTTGGAGTTCTTCGAGAGGCACTCGGACATATGATGGAGCCCGAAGACGGGAGCGTCATTAGGCTGACGGCTGCCGATAATAGAGAGATGGATGTTCGAGGGATAGTCTGGATGCGGGTCCGACTGTTTGGGCAAGACATCGGCAAGAAAGGGGTCGTGCTGGTGGACCATTCGTCCCGGAAAGGAATGGGCGTGACCCTGGGCATGAATATACTGAGAGACCTAGATCATCAACTCTATGCCAAGGAAGGGCCAAAGTACTGGCAAGGGCCACCGCACACGGCCTACCCAGAAGGTCTTGCAACAAATGGTGAGGAGCTGTAGCCTGCAAAGAGTAACCTGTCCGGACAGGCCATTGGAGACGTGAGGGTGCTACGGAGGACTCCGTTAAAGATCCCACCTCGACAGGAGCGAATATTGATGCTGCCAGTGGGGGCTGGACGACGACTGAATGGACTGGAGGTCCTGATCGAGCCCGCTTATCAAGAAGAGACGCAGATGCGCCCACTGGTAGCCCGGGCCCTTGCCGTTGTGAAGGACGGATGTGTGCCTATACGCTGCTGTAATGTTGAGGACTGCGAGTTAACCGTCCCCACAAACACCCTGCGGGCCAAAGTTTATATGTCCGAAGGGGTATCGCTCGACAGAAGGGGCTTTACTCTGCAGCCAGATAGGAGATCAGCCTGGACCTATGCTGTGGAGATCCATTCAAGGAAACCCCGACAGCGGAGTGGAGCGGTCGAGTGATCATGGCCCGTATGGGAGTGGACTGCAGAACCCTGACCCGGGGAACAAAAACTGCTGGAAGACACCCTCTGGGAATTTCAGGAGGCCTTCTCAAGACATGATGAGGACTTTGGGTGTACTACTGCCATCGAACATGAAATCCCAACCGGCGATGCTGCGCCGATCAGGGAACGCTACCGGCAGATCCCACCTAAGATGTATCAGGAGGTGAAAGATATGGTGGCCAGCATGTTGGAGAACCGGGTGATCCAGGAGAGTCAAAGTCCGTGGGCTGCTCCGGTAGTCTTGGTGCGGAAGAAAGATGGGAGTCTCCGGTTCTGCGTGGATTATCGGAAGCTGAATGCCCAGACCGTCCGGGATGCCTACCCCTTCCGCGGATTGAAGAGTCATTATCCGCCCTAAGCCAAGCAAAGTTCTTCTCAACTCTTGACCTGGCTAGTGGATACTGGCAGGTGCCGGTGGCCAAGAAGGACAAAGCCAAGACGGCCTTTATTCTACCTATGGGGCTCTACGAGTTCAACCGAATGCCCTTCGGCCTCTCAATGCTCCGGGGACATTCCAGCGATTGATGGAACATTGTCTGGGGACCTCAACTTCGAATCAGTATTGATATACCTGGATGACATAGTGGTGTTCGGAGCATCCTTTGAAGATCACCTCCAAAAGCTACGACAAGTCCTAGGACGACTACGAGATCATGGGCTTAAGATCAAGCCCAAGAAATGCCAACTGTTCCAACGGCAGATAGAGTACTTAGGACATGTAGTCACCTCGGAAGGGGTGAAGCCGGCCCCAGCAAGGTGGAGGCCGTCCAGAAGTGGCCCGACCCAGAACACTGCGAGAGGTGCGGGCGTTCATAGAACTGGCTGGCTACTACAGGAGGTTTATACCCAAGTTTGCTCATTTGGTGGGCCCGTTGAATGAGTTACTAAGGGGCACTGCGGGGGGCCCGAAGAAGCGTCCCGTTGACTGGGGACCCCGGCAACAAGAGGCCTTTGAAGCTGTGAAAGAGTCGCTGACCAGTGCTCCGATCCTGGCTTATGCACGGTTTGACACCCCATTCCTGTTGTACACTGACGGAAGCCTACATGGCCTGGGGGCCGTACTATCCCAAGTTCAGGATGGACGAGAGAGAGTCATTGCTTATGGGAGCCGGTCCCTGAGAGACTCAGAGCGCAACCCTGATAACTATAGCTCCTTCAAACTGGAACTACTGGCGCTAGTGTGGGCCATGACCGAAAGGTTTGCCGAGTACCTGACAGGTGCAGAAGTGACCGTGATGACGGATAACAATCCGTTGGCACATTTGGAGAATGCTAAGCTCGGTGCACTTGAGCAGAGATGGTTGGCTCGCCTTTCAAAGTACCAATATCGCATCAAGTTCCGGTCCGGTAGGGAGAATGGCAACGCTGATGCACTCTCCCGAGTACCAGTAGGGCAGTCGACTCAGAGAACTGATGAAGAGCTAGAGGACACTGAAACTCCTGACCTTAGTCGCCTACCTATGCTCCAGGATGTGGCACATTCAAGTGGGGTGGCGTCCGGAATGACCCTGGTGCTGGGGAAAACACTGGCTGATTGGGAGAGAGTCCAGAATGGCTGCCCGGACTTGTGGAAAGTGAGAGAGTGGGTTCAGAGCAAAATCTGGCCTCGGCCAGAAGAAGCAGGCTCGTCTGACCCCAGAGGGCCAGAAGTTGTTGAGGCAGTGGGATAAGCTGACAGTTACCCAGGGCCTTTTGTGCCGGATCATATACTTACAGTCAGAACTGCAGCACCGGCAACAGATTGTTATACCCATGTCACTGGGGCGGGAGGCCGCCAAGGAAGCTCATGAAAAGGGAGCTCATTTTGGGAGCGAGAAGACGTTCAAGTGGCTCCAGCGCCTGGTATACTGTCCAGATCTGGCCGACATGGTGGCCACGGCATGTCTTAAGTGTCGACTCTGCGGGCTGAGTAAGAGCACTGAACAGCGGGCTCCTGTACAGACCATCCGCACCTCAGCACCTCTAGAACTTCTGATGATTGATTATGTACAGATTGGATACTCTACCTCGGGACACTCTTACTGTCTAGTCATGACAGACCACTTCACCAAGTATGCAGTGGCCGTGCCCACCAGAGACCAGACCGCAGAGTCGGCCGCTGAAGCCGTCTGTAAGCACTTTATACAGGTGTTCGGATGTCCACAGAGGATACATTCTGACCAGGGAGCATGCTTTCAGGGTACTTTGATGAACGAACTATACCAGATCTATGGGATCGAACGCTCCCGCACCACTCCATACCACCCACAAGGGAACGGAGCATGTGAGCGCTTCAATCGCACCTTGCTCCAGATGCTACGTACTTTGGAAGATAGCCAGAAGGCTCAGTGGCCCATATACTTACCCGAACTGATGTGGGCTTATAACAACAGGGTACACAGTACCACCGGATACTCTCCACATATGCTCATGTTTGGAAGAGCCAGACGGGAAGTTGAAGATCTCCATATGCCCAATCCAATGGAGCCTCCACCGAGGAGTACTACTGCATGGGTGCAAGAGCACCGCCGACGTCTGAGAGCGGTCCACAAGGTTGTAGGGGAACGCCTGGGGAGGTGGTACACCCCAATCCAAGACCAGTGCAGAGAGACGGATATGCTCCAGGTGATCGAGTGATGGTGAAAGCTAAACGGCCGTCTGGAAAGTTAGATGGGCGGTGGGAGGCGGTTCCATATACAGTGAAGAGGAGGGTTGACCCTGCTATTCCGGTCTATGAGGTAGAGCCCGTAGGGACAGGGGGACCTTCACGAAACTTGCACCGTAATATGTTGAGACGTTGCCATTTTGACGAGCCAGTGCAGGTGGAGGAGGCGCCTCCTCACGTTCAAAGTATGGAGGAAAACTCCTCAGATGAGGAGGGAGAGGAATGGTGGGTTGTCCCTGCTCAAGGGTCTGCAGAGGGTCCGGCTGTGGCAGGTTTACCACCTCGGTGTAATGCTGAGCAGTCACCAGCACCTTCCTTGTCAAATATGCCTGACATCCCGGTGTTTCTGAGCCTCTTACTCTGAGAAGGTCAGCGAGGTCTAATGCTGGTGTACCTCCACAACGCTATTCACAGGATGAGTTTGTGTGGGGAGGGTTGCCGAGGACAGCAACCTCTAGTGGGGTGGCATGTGAGAGATTGTAAAGTATTTTAGTTGTCATTCTACATTTTGGCCACTAGATGCCGCTAGTATACCATGAAAACTTAGTCTTGCTGAGATGAGAATATGCTTGAGAGGAGGAGTCGAGGAGCTTGAGAAGAACCAGGAAGAGCCTCAGAAGTGAAGATTGTGAGGGATGGTGTCTGCAAACCCAATTCAGTGACATCTGAGCTACGTGGAGCCCCAGGGTGATTGGAATCACCGGAGAGAGGGGCTGTTAGCTGTTTCTCATACAAAGCTGGCACTTTGAAAAGCATATTGACTTCAATAAAATCTCTGCAAGCTGTGAAGTTTCACATCAGCCATCCAGCAAGGCCACAAGTGTGATTACAGGCCTGGGAATTTCCTGATGAGAGGCATCCGCTGTTACCAAGTGGGATCAGGTCAGTGAATCCAGGTTCTTGTGTGGACATTCATACTGTTTAGTGTTATAGTACTTGAACTACTTGAGACTGAGACTTAAGCCTGCATTAGTTAGTTAGGATCTATTTTTGGCAGGCTGCTTAGGATTGAACTCGCAGTACAGTACGACTTGCAGGCTCTGTTGTATCTGCCCACGGCTAGGGTTGATCCTGCAGTGCAGCACGACTTTCAGGCTCTGCTGTATCTGCCACCGGTTAGGGGTGTTTGGCTGGACACCAGTGGAGACTCTGGGGTCTGTGGTATAGGGTACCCTGTGCAATGTAAATTCTGTTATGTTTATAACTACTGTTATTGATACTTAATTAGTAAAGAACGTTTTGGTTGCATATATAAGCTGGTGTCTGTGTCGTTTTCCCTGTTCCGTGACTTCGCTGTATCCTGGGGGTCCCCCCCCGGTTCACGGTCTTACACTGTTACTGTCACTTAAACAGATCAGCTTCAGCACTGCCTGTTTACGCTTACCCACAGCAGTGCTACACTGCTTCCAGCTAGCGACTGATGGCTGACTGCTGTTGGAGGTGAAAGTGGAGGAGGAGGCAGCAGAGGAGGAGAAATGGGGATTGGAGCCAGTAACATAGCTGCTGGCAGAGACCCTGATGGACCTAGGGCCCACAATCCTGGGCGTGGGTAGCCCCTGTGCTATCCCAGGGTATGACTCACTCCCGGCCTCCACAACATTCACCCAGTGTGCGGTCAGGAAAATGTAGAATCCCTGGCCACCAGCACTTGTCCATGTGTCTGTGGTGAGGTGGACCTTCCCAGTAAGTGCGTTGGTCAGGGCACGGGTTATGTTCTGGGACACATGCTGGTGTAAGGCGGGCACAGCACACAGTGAAAAATAGTGGCGGCTGGGGACTGCGTACCAAGGGACCATCATGCTGCGGAAAGCCTCAGTGTCCACAAGCCTTAATGGAAAAATTTCAAGGGCCAGTAATTTCGAAAGTTGCGCATTTAGTGCTATGGCCTGTGGGTGGGTGATTGTCTTGGGTATTTGCGCTTTCGTTCAAATGCCTGTGTTATCGACATTTGGACGCTGCGCTGGGACAAGGAAGTGGATGTTTTTGGTGACGGTTCATGCGAAGGTCCAGGTGCAGGGCGAGGGGAATCAGGGCCTGTGCCTTCAACAGAGGATTGGCCAGCAGTGCGTAACACAGGGGAAGTGGAGGCAGTGGTGGGACTTGAAGACGCAGAGTGTGGACCCAGGCATTCGGCCCACTTATTAGGGTGCTTGGATGCCATGTGGCGGATCATGCTGGTGGTGGTGAGGTTGCTAGTGTTCACGCCGCAGCTCATTTTGGTAAGGAACAGGCTGCAAACTACCACTCTTTTGTCGTCTGCGCTTTCCTCAAAAAAGCGCCATACTGCGGAACACCTACCCCTTAGCAAGGTAGATTTACACATGGGGGTGCTCGGTGTAATGGTTGCGGGCCTGTTTTGTGTGGGACGACGTCTCCCTTTTGAAACCACACTGCCTTATCCAGACTGTTGCGGTGCTACGGTTCCCTCCCCCTCTGTACTGCTGTCCTCGCTCGGCTTTTAACATTCCCTTGTTGGGTCAGTGACCTCATTGTCTACCACCTACTCTTCCACTTCCGCACTCTGCTCATCCTCCTGACTTGACCTAACCACCACCCCAGTGATTGGCAACTGTGTCTCATTATCATCTAGCTCGTGAACGAATGATTGCCGTACACCACCGTCATTTTCTTGAGACTGTGAAGGCTCAAGAGATTGGGAATCAGGGCACAATATCTCAGGTACCTCTTTAAGCATGCTTGGCGAGAGAGCCAAACCAAGTACTAGCGATGAAAAGAGGTCATGTGAATATCCGAGTGTGGGATCACTTGTTTGGCCAGACGCATCATGGTGGGAGGAAGGAGGATCAGAATGAGGATTCGGTTGACCAGACTCTTGGCTACAGAGACTGGACTTTGTGGAAGAGAGGGTGGTGCTTAACCAACTGGAAGCATTATCTTCTGCAATTCAACCAACCACCTGTTCACACTGGTCCGAATTGGACAGTGTTGTCCTGTGCCACCTAGCTAAGTTGGACATGAAGCTGGGTAAGGTGGATTTTTTAGATATTTCTGGTGCACTGGCAGCAGGCACAGTTTCATTGCGCCCAGGGTCACGGCCTCTGCTTGCACCATCAGCATCACGTCCAGGGCCACGGCCTCTGCTTGCACCATCAGCATCATGCCCAGGGCCACGGCCTCTGCTTGCACCATCAGCATCATGCCCCCTTCCCACTCCCTTTGTGCTCGCCTTCTTCATATTAATGGTTTTGTCTGTAGATGTGGCAGATTGTTTTACTGTTCGCTAAAGACACAGTTTTCTGATGCAGGACAGTATTGGATACAGAAAAATACAGATTTTCGGCACTACACTAGGCCAGATGTAATGTAATTTTGACAATACACACTCTATTGGCTTCCAGTAAGGCACTGGGTACAGAAAAATACAGATTTTTGGCACTACACTAGGCCAGAGATAATGTAATTTTTAAAATACACACTGTATTGGCCTGCTAAAATGTACTGAATACAGAGAAATACAAATTTTCGGCACTACACTAGGCCACAGATAATTAAATTTTTACAATACACACTGTATTGGCTTGCTGTAATATACTTGATACAGAGAAATACAAAATTTCGGCACTACACTAGGCCACAGATAATTAAATGTTTACTCTACACACTGTATTGGCTTGCTGCAATGTACTGGATACAGAAAAATAAATATTTTCGGCACTACACTATGCCACGGATAATGAAATGTTTACAATACACACTGTATTGACTTGCTGTAATGTACTGGATACAGAAAAATAAATATTTTCGGCACTACACTAAGCCACGGATAATGAAATGTTTACGCTACACACTATATTGGGTTGCTGTAATGTACTAGAGAAAGAGAAATAAAAATTGTCGGCATTACACATGCCCACAGATTATGAAATTTTTACAATACACACTGTATTGACTTGCTGTAATGTACTGGATACAGAAAAATAAATATTTTCGGCACTACACTAAGTCACGGATAATGAAATGTTTACGCTACACACTGTATTGGGTTGCTGTTATGTACTGGATACAGAAAAATACTAATTTTCGGCACTACAATAGGACACAGATAATTACATTTTTACAATACACACTGTATTGGCTTGCTGTAATGTACTGGAAACAGAAAAATACAAATTTTCGGCACTAAACTAGGCCAAAGATAATGAAATTTTTACAATACACACTGTATTGGCTTTCTGTAATGTACTGGATACAGAAAAATACAAATTTTCGGCACTACACTAGGCCACAGATAATGACATTTTTACACTACACACTGTACTGGCTTGCTATAATGTACTGGATACAGAGAAATACAAATTTCCGGCACTACACTAGGCCACAGATAATGATATTTTTACAATACACACTGTATTGGCTTGCTGTAATGTACTGGATACAGAAAAATACAAATTTTCGGCACTACACTAGGCCACAGATAATGAAATTTTTACAATACGCGCTGCGTTGGCTTGCTGTAATGTACTAGAGAAAAAAAATACAAATTGTCGGCACTACACTAGGCCACAGATAATGAAATTTTTACAATACACACTGTATTGGCTTGCTGTAATGTACTAGAGACAAAAAAATACAAATTTTCGGCACTAAACTAGGCCACAGATAATGACATTTTTACAATACACACTGTATTGGCTTGCTGTAATGTACTGGATATAAAAAAATAAAGATTTTCGCCACTACACTAGCCCAGATATAATGTAATTTTTACAATACACACTGTATTGGCTTGTTGTAGTGTACTGGATACAGAAAAATAAAGATTTTCAGCACTACACTAGCCCAGAGATAATGTAATTTTTACATTACACACTTTTTTCGCTTGCTTTAATGTACTGGATACAGAAAAATACAGATTTTCTTCACTACACTAGGCCAGAGGTAATGTAATTTTGACAATACACACTCTATTGGCTTCCAATAAGGCACTGGGTACAGAAAAATACAGATTTTCTTCACTACACTAGGCCAGAGGTAATGTAATTTTGACAATACACACTGTATTGGGTTGCTGTAATGTACTGGATACAGAAAAATACAGATTTTCGAACTTACACTGACCCAGAGATAATGTCATTTTGTCAATACATACTGTATTCGGATGTAGTTCTATATTAGATACAAGTTTGTCCCCAATAAAATGTATTCTCAGTGGGAATACTATATATAGGGTTGCGGTCTAAACGCACACACAGATGTGCCCAAAACTAGTTAACTATGGCCAAAATATAAATCGCTCTCTGCTGGAGTAATTAATATAACGATTGCAGTGTATATCTCAGGAGCAGGCACAAAGTAGTGAATAAGCCCCTTTTTATAATATCTGCCCAACACACTGCTTAATGATAGCGTATTGTAGATGTCACTTATCTGAAATCTTTCTGTCTTTTAGAAGTTAAAAAAGTGATTTTCAAGTCCTGCACTATCTGTCCATTCCTGGTGATGCCTGTCCCTGATAGTGCTCAAGCAAACCTCTTCTTAAAAAAAAAAAAAAAGTGCTGCACTGCTGTCAAACACACACTCTAGTCCTTAAAAGGACTGTTTGGTCTTTCAATAAGGTTTTTGGAGTGAAATCAGTAAGTTTAGAGCAAAACGCTATCTGTCCCTGCCTACTGTCTGCTCTCCCTGAAGCTCAGCTCCTTTATGAAATGGTATCACGTTTTCCGGCCAGCCAATCAGTGTAAGGCTTACAGCTAACATGCTATGGCCTTATACTGAAGGGAATTACTTACCTGGACCTTCATTGGCTGCTTAGAAGGCACCAAACGTGCGGGGAGGAAACTCGAGCAATGCGACGAATACACGTGGTGCTCGGCCGAGTAAAGCCGAGCACCACGTGTAGCGATTTTCAATCCAATACTCGGCCGAGCATGCTCGCTCATCACTAATATTTACCAGAAAAAAATAAGGGGGGTGGTCGGGGCAAATAGAGGGAGGGGGCCCAAGATGAGTAAACAGCCCAGGGCCTATTATAGACTTAATCTGCCGCTGGTTACCAAACATTGCCAACCATACCCCATCTGCTGGAAAACAAAATGCATCATATGTCATTACATTCAGAATGCATATAGAACAGTAAACAATTTGTAGTACCCCTGGTCTGCGGTACTACACATGGCCCTGGTTTTTGAGGGGACACAAAGATCTCTTTGCCATCATAGAAGACATCAGTATTTTACATGACACATTTTATATATTATATTCCACTTTTTGAGCACATAAGTAAAGTAATTGACTGTGTCACAATAGATGTTCTATCATTACTCGCATCTTAGCTATTAGGTTTTTTATGTCACTATGCTGTTAAATTAAATAAAATGAATCTCGGCAGTAATACTTACATGTATAATTGACCAGGAAGCCTCAGAAGAGAGTTGTTTTTATGCCATTGAATGGGTACGCATAAACCTTAAGCAAGACATAATTTTAGTATTTAGTATTTCATTTTTTTCTTTTGGTTTCTCTGTCATTTGGCCACAAAAAAAGTAAACGAACTCTCTTGGGTGAAATAATGTTAAATATTTTGAACAATGTACACTTTTTTTTCAACTGTAAAAAAAAAAAAAAGAATAGTTCAGTATAAAATACAGTTTAGCCTCTTTGTAAAGACCACCTAAATTCACATGAGAAAAATGACTGTCTAGAGTGGTGGTGCTGTTTAAAAAGATGGCATAGGATGCAAGAAATTAAAAATACTTCAGACACAACCTCTGGTGGAGATCAGGGGTCATCATCCCAAAGAGGTGGTCTTCTAGAGAGTTTTGTCTATGGCTTTGTAATATTCACATACAATTTTGATTGTAGTTTGGGGTGACCTTCTTAAGGCAGTTTGACTGTAACATTTACTGTATGTATATCAGTGTATGTGACATCTAATTATAACTTAGTGGTGGACAGGATATTAAATATTTCATATATATTGAGTCACAAAATTAGCTGTAACTGATTTCCAGTAGTATCAGGCTGTACTTCAGTAGTAGTGAAGCAGTAGTAGTACGCTGATGTGGTTTCACACAAATAGATCATATCAATCAAATTCAAGAAAAAAACATTGAAGATGCAGCTACAATTTTAAAAATAAAATAAGATTTATTTTTTCCCAGCGTCAGTTCATAGTACTCTCCTACGCACAATACGTCCCATCCTAAGGCCTCATGCACACAAACGTATTTTCTTTTCCTGTTCGTTCCGTTTTTTTTGCGGACCATATGCGGAACCATTCATTTCAATGGGTCCGGAAAAAAAAAATGGAAGGTACTCCGTGTGCATTCCGTTTCCGTATGTCCGTTTTCCCGTTCTGCAAAAAAATAGAGCATGCATGCCCTATTTTTTTCTAGTTTGCGGACAAGGATAGGCATTATTACAATGGATCTTCAAAAATAACGGATCCGCGGTTGTGTGCATGAGGCCTTAAGCTGTGTTCTGCCAGAAGTTAGTGCAGTGCAGATGCCCGGAGAAGAAGACCAGGGGGCGGTGAGTAATATCAATTCTAGGACTAGGAGCACTATACCCTGGGCCCTGAAATAAAACCCATGTGCCCTCCTCACAGGCCCCAAGGAAGTGGACTGTGAGGAGGCCTCTTTTAGCAGACGCTTCCCTCTTTTTCATGGTAGATATGCCCCTGGGTGTTCTGATTCTATAGCAGAGTGTTCTGGACATGCTCTGAGCAAGCTCGGACTGGCCTACAGAGGTACAGGTGAATCCCCCGGTTGGCCCCTGAGCAAGTGGCACAGAAGACTTACTGCACTACATACATATATTCAATGTACAGCACCTCAACCAGCCAAACTGATGACTTCTAGCTATAGAGGAAAGCTAACCAGTATCCTTTTTTCCCCATGACCTACCTTCTCAAATTTGTTGCAGGGACTCCCATAATTAATCATCTGGTAGCATTCTGTGTGAGCAGGTAATATTTGAATGTATCTGTACGGTGGGCCCGCAAAATAAATTTTACTGGTGGGCCCTAAACAGCCCAGTCCGACACTGGCTCTGTGACATGTACAGATGCCATCGTCTAAGGAGTGTAAAGTAGTATGCCAGTCCCATCACCTATTATCAGTGATGTGAACCTGTGTTATCTTTCTACTGAATTTAACTTTCATTGTAATCCTGCCTGTGATGATATTTAGATGACTGCTGAGAAGTGATCTCTATAAAACAGAATGTATCAGCCTAATCTGATGCTCAGTGGCCAGTGTAAAAATTTTAATTTGTTTTATTATAGATAGTGACATAAAAAAATGTTCAAAAGATGTTTAACCCCTTCCCGACTGCCATACGGCTATATACGTTCTATCTGCACATACCCCATGCAGCTAGGACGTGTATCGACGTCATGGCAGTTCTTAAATCCAAGCGCTGCAAAGCACTTGAATTCAATTTTCTGTCCCTGTACTGCTGCTGTCACGGACAGCATACAGTGCAGTAATGCCAGCCGGCAAGGGACCAATCAGAGTGGTCCCTTGCCGACGATCGCTCTGATTGGTTAGTCTGTGAACACTAACTAATTGGTGGGTGGCAGTGTTAAAATGCCGGTTTCAGGCTTTGATCTGCACTCTGCAGATCAGAGCTGAAATAAGGCATCAGCTGATTTTGTGCCACTTCTGTGCCTGCGGGCCTCTTCTCTGCTGGCCGTGCCCCCTCCATGCTGGCCATACCCCCCCCCTTCTGGCCCTTCCCCCATTTGTGCTTCTTGCCCCTGATGCGCTCCCGCTGCTGTATTTGATGGCGGCGGTTCTGTTCCTGAGCCGCCACCATCAGCAGCGAGTGTGAGCTGGCAAGTGCCCGTCCTTCACTCAGAACGCCTGCGCCGAATGAAGACCGTTACGGCGCAGGCGCGGGATTTCATGGGAAGACAGGGCCAGCGGGAGGAGAAGAGCGCTCGCTGGCCTTGTCTATCAAGTGGAGGAGGGGGCGTGTTTCTAGTCCGAGGATGCGGCGGCTACCAGCAAGTAACCGCCCAACTTGCTGGTAGTGAAGAAATTAGCATAACATAAAAGTGCGATTTTTACAGAATTTAGAGCACAGACAGAGGTAATAGTAATATGTATGAACTCAGCGGACATTAGCAAATAGCTAATGTCCACTACTCAAAATTGCTAAATCGGGGGTGACAGAAGCTCTTTAACAAACTTTGTAAAATCAGTCTGAGTAAGTTAAAGGGAGTAGTTTGGGGTCAGTTATGGGGTGGGGGGTTCCACTATGTAAGTCCCACAATGTGACTTCAGACCTGAACTGGTCCTTAAAAAGTGGGTTTTGGAAATTTTCCTAAAAATTTTAAGAATTGCTTTCTAAACTTCAAAGCCTTCTAATGTCTTAAAAAAAAGAAAATGTCATATACAAAATGATGCCCACATAAAGTAGACATACGGGGAATGTTAAGTAATAAATATTTTATGAGGTATCACTTTCTGTTTTAAAAGCAGAGAAATTGGAATTTTGAAAATTGCGAATTTTTCAAAATTTTTAATAAATTTGGGATTTTTCATAAATAAAGGTGAAATATATTGACTCAAATTTATGACTATCATGAAGTACAATGTGTCACAAGAAAACAGTCTCAGAATAGCTTGGACAAGTGAAAGCGTTCCAAAGTTATTACCACATAAAGTGACACATATCAGATTTGTAAAATTTTGACATGGACACTGGGGCATCAATGACCCTTGGTCATAAAAGGGTTAACATAAAAAAGTAATTTTCTGGTGCTATATTCAATTATAAATATTATAGTATATTCTACTATATATTCACTTTGAATATTTAAAGGAGTTTATCACTTTGGGGTCTTAATAACCCTCTAAGCTGGCAGTTCGTCCGGCCTCTACATAACTTCAGCGGATCTTCCGCCACTTCGAAATAATAGACAGCTTCTTTGCTGACTTACATTTAGACCTTTATCTACACCTAAAACAGGCATAAAAAATGGCAAATGAGATGGGCCTCCTGTCCCGTCCCCTTCCACGCCCACAATTTTAGATCTTCCATTGAGAAGTCGCAGATTGTGGCACATCTAACTGTTGCTCTGCAATCTGCGCCTGAAATATGCCTAATATAGGCCAATTTCAGCATAATAAATTAGCACCTTTATGTGCAATGTTAACCAGTGTATAAGATTATGATGTCACTAATACATCTTTTTTTTAAGTGTTGTACCCTTTTCTTAGTTTTTCACTATTTAAATACACTGCACCATCACACAGTGCCTGCACAAACCAGGAATCTAGTGCAGGCACATTGTGTTTGAATATAGGAGCCTGATAGACATACAGTATATGGTCACATGTCCCTCTATCGACAGCCATCTATCTTATGGATGTGAATATGGTGTAGAATGGACAGCAGGCTTGTTGAGCAAATGGGTATGGCTTCAAGAATGAAGACAATGGTGCAAAACAGAAAAATATTTTAGCAAGTGGGGTATATTCACCTCAAACACACATTGATTAACATTGCCCATGAAGTGGACAACTCCTTTAACTCTTCTGACATTCAGAGGTAGACTTATGCCTGTGTTTTGTGTGGCAATATCTAGTTACACTTCCACTAATTTAACTCCCTCCCTTTAATCCACGTTCTCACCTCTCCCAGGGTTGTACTTGTACATGTCTTTTCTCACCAATAAAAACTATGTAACCCTGCAAATGACAAACAGTTTTTTCCAGTAAACTACTGACCCCACACTTCCTTCATAAGGTATCCCTGCCTGAACATTTTACAGTTGCTTTTGGCTGTTGATTTACTACCAAATGCTGCTGTATTAATTTCATACCAGTAATAATGGGGCCAAAGAGCACATGTCCAAAGAGCACATGTGCATATTTCCCAAAAGAGGACACCCTCACAATTACCCAAAATGCCCCGGCTTAAGCCCCACCCCTTGGCAGTCTTGTTCATGGACAGTAAAGCAAAAAAAACTGAAGCCTACAAATTTGTGCAACTGACCATGTCATTGAAGTGAGAGGTGGACCTTGATGGTATTATTGGGTAGCAGGTTCTCATAGGGCTATGCTTTCATAAACCTAAGGTACAGTTTGTGTCTGTGTCCTTAGAGAGGTTTGCAAGTCTCTGAATGGTCTTCTGTGTTTCATGCTACATTGATGTTAAGCTTGTCCACTGTGATTGTAAAGCACATCCTCAAAGGTATACTTTTAATACAAGCAACATAAACCAATGCAAGACAGAGACAAGTGTCATTACGCAAAATGTGCCTGTCACACACGTTTACATTTTTTTAAAAATACAGTTATAGCATCACCAGTCAATAACAGTAATCGAAGTAAGCAAGAACCAACAGGCAGCAAGCTATATAATGGAGTGAGTAGGCTTTTTGAGAGTACATAGAAATAATATTTGAGACACTTCTCAAAATGATATGGCAGAATAATAGTGTCACTCAAAGCGTATCTCTAAAAGAAAATGATGTTCTAAAATATCCAACTTGTCCAATGTATGTTTTTAATGTATAAAAAAAACTTTTTCTTCTGCCTTGTTTTTTTTTTAGCTTTGGACAAATTGTAAGTGCTAAGTGCATAAAATCTATATCTTCCTTCAGGGTGCCATTTTGTAGACAAGAAAAATGTTCCCTTTTCTTATTCCTGCATTGAATCTGATGCTCCTGGAATGATTTGTCCTTTCTGAATTTCTTAAATAAAAGAACTGTAGATTATATTTATATTATTTAGCAGCAGACCACATGCCTGAACATATTCATTCAGTGTATCTCAATGGAAAGTGCTTTAGTGTGAATTTAAAAGGTTTCACTGTTTTGAAAAAGTATAGAAATGTATACGTAATCGGAATCAACAATGTCCTATTCAGTTCCCTCCTGACCTCTGCACAGGTCATAGAACATGTCTAGAAAACTTTCCCATATGAGTCAATGGCGTCCTGTCTATTGTCTAGTGTATGGCCCAAATAGCTCTGATTGTTAGCTAGTTTGATAAATGCCCCCCTGTGTCTCAGCCCCTCACTCCCTCAAACTGCTTTCCCTGATAAAAGACTCTCAATTATTTATTTTTATTCTTTCATTACACTGTTCCTGTTACACTAGAAGGGATACTTGCTTGTAACTGTATACTGTCTATGATCGTTTTCTATTAGACACTGCATACACCCAGCTACTCTCATTAACAGCTGAACACAGAATGACATTTTGCACAGGCATCTCACTATCTGCTGTCCCACTCATTGGCTGATCCAGGCAGTCTGTAAGCCTGAGAGTCAATCAGGGCAAGCCCTCCCGCCACTTCTTCCCAGGGTCATGTGATTGTCCTTCTTCCCTCATGGTTTTGCTGCGAACATGTGCAGTAAAATGGCATTGTAGGCCATTTTATTGAATTTGTCCAGAGTAAACCTGAAAAGCTTTGGGTTAATTTGGCAAACAAAATTTTGTAAAATTCATGATTAGGTTATTGGTTATTTATTCAGGGCCTCTCAAATAACCCTCTAATTTTACCCAACACCATCCTTCCAAATAAGCACACACAGCCACTGTTCAGATTTTATTAATAATTTAATAAAATACATACATAACATAAATGACAATAACATTAACAAAATAACAAAATAATGCACTATAAAAATAGATGCAAGACATATGGACTAAGCCCTCACTCTTTATAAAAACTGAGACACTTGGTCAATACATTTTGATCAAAATACATCTAACCCCACTTACTGGCGACAAGGTGGTCTCAGTTCAGGCTGGTTCCTATGCTAAACTATTCATGCTGTGGCGCATTTTTCAGGAGCACAGTCCCCGCACATAGGGAGTAGTGATGTCGCAAACATAAAATTTTACGTTGGCGAACGCGAACTTCCGCAAATGTTCACGAACCGGGCGAACCGCCATAGACTTCAATAGGCAGGCAAATTTTAAAACCCACAGGGACTCTATCTGGCCACAATAGTGATGGAAAAGTTGTTTCAAGGGGACTAACACCTGGACTGTGGCATGCCGGAGGGGGATCTATGGCAAAACTCCCATGGAAAATTACGTAGTGGACGCAGAGTCGGGTTTTAATCCATAAAGGGCATAAATGAACTAACATTCCTAAATTGTTTGGAATAACATGCTTTAAAACATCCAGTGTGTGTATACGATCAGGTATGATGTTGTATCGATCAGGTAGTGTAAGGGTTACGCCCGCTTCACAGACATTGACAGACCAAACTCCCCTTTTAATGCACCGCAAACAGTCCATTTGCACAACGGCAAACTCCCCATTTGGACAAGGTTGGATACCAAGCTAGCCATGTCCCGGTGATGTCATCAAAGGTTTCTTCCTTAACCCAGCCACGTACAACACCAAGGGTCCCCGAAAGGTGAATTGAATAGATTTTTCGAACGGGGAGATGGTTAAAAAAACGCTGGCTCCCTCCCCTTTGTTTTTATCCACGGTCACTGCGTCTGCGCCGTGCAATTTACTGTCACACCCGATATGAGTGGTATTTTCTGTAGTACTATTCTCATCAGTTTATTCCCTCTAACGTCCCCAATCTGGGGTCCATTTATTGAATAGATTTTTCGAACGGGGAGTTGGTTAAAAAAACGCTGGCAACACACTCAAAGAGGTGATGATTGCTTCATTGTGATACGCAAACCCCTTCACCACAACAAGGTAACAATCACGAAGGGGAATTGACACTCCCCTTGCCATATGTCCTTCTCTCACCTCCTGCTTCAAGTGCGCCCCCAGGGGACCCTCGAAGCACACATACACCTCCCCTCTCGCCGCATCGTCTACCCTGGGCCTATCATCCTTGTCGTCTGCCTGTGTTTGAACTGACACTGAAACGCCAACTCTGACACCCGAACCACATGTCGCCCCCCTGACTCCAGGCCCCACCCCCCAGGGTTGCACCACACCCGACACCCCTACCCCAGCCCCCACACCCGCTAACCCACACAATAACCTCGACAACCCCCCAATCACCTCATTCTGACCCCCGCCCAAACCACTCAGCCCAGCACCCTGAGCTAACGCAAGGAAAGCCCCCAATGCTGCCTCATCTGGCTGCCGGGATGCTTTGAACCCCGCAGCTGAAGCTCCTAAATCCTGACGTTCCAAACCAGATGTCACCGGCATAACCACTCCAGACGCCTTTGGCCTGCTTGAACGCCGCATCCCAGCATCCTTCATGCTGGACGTGCTCCATGCCGACCCGAATTAATCTTCTTCCTCCCTGTGGGCAGGACCACCTGAGGGCTGTCCGTCAAGCTGATGAGGCAACACTTGCCATCACTCGGTGCACAGCCTCATGTCTCCTGCTGCTGCTGCCTCTCCCATGCTGAGCAGGCCTCCCCCCACTGAGAGGGGAGAGCTTGCAGTACCATGTCCTGCCACCCCGCCGCCTGCCGCCGAGGGCGGGGTATTGGTCCCCCCGCCCTGCACTGGATCCCGCCGACATGTTGGCGACAAGCTGGGAGGACCTGGAAGGAGCTTGGTAGCCACCCTCCGGCTCGGAGGGTACTCTGAAGGGCCCCTAACTCGGCACCGGACCCTGGGGTGTGCTCAGGGCTCAGGCGCGCAGGCGGACATACCCGCCATGAATGTCTAGCGCTTGGCATCGGGCACGCTGTACCCGGCGCCTCCCCCTGCAATAGGCTGGCTACATGTTCCTGAAGCCAGTCAGGGACCCTGGCCACGGCTGCCGCCCTCAACTGCTGCAGAACTTCCTGCACCGAGAGGGACATTGTGCTGGTAAGAGTTCTTCTCACCACACAAAATGGCGTCCGCTCCCACACAGCCACCGCCTTTTAACATCTAAATCTATTAACTCCCTCCTGCCCGGCACTTCCTTCCAAAACCTATCATGTCAGCCTCCCCCTAACTCACATCCTAGTCCGGCCTTACTTAACGAACCCTGTTAGTTATGAATAGAGATGAGCGGACACGTGAAAGTTCGGGTTTGCCAAGTTCGGTGAACTTCCCCGCAAAGTCCGGGTTCGGGACCCGAACTTGACCCCGAACCCCACTGAAGTCAATGGGGACACGAACTTTGGGGCACTAAAATGGCTCTAAAAGAGTAATGGAAAGGGCTAGGGGGCTGAAAAATGTGGGTAAGAGCATGACAAGTGCCATGCAAACAAATGTGGATAGGGAAATGACTTAAAATAAAATAAATAAAACTAGAAAATAATAATCTTGAACTAGGAGGAGGCGGTCCATATGGAGTAGGAGGTTGAGGATGCAGTGGACGTGGCGGTGTAAGTGGAAGCGGTGGTGGAGAAGGTAGTTGCCAACAAAACAGTTTTTGGTTTTTGACTTCTTTTTTTATTTGGGTAGACCCCAAAACATTGGGAAATATATAAAAGAAAACAAAGAGAAAGTGTGCTGAAGTATAACAAAGACTGGGTGAGGCCGGTACACATGTGTATTCTGCACAAGGTACGGACAAGTCCTGTGGGATCCATGCCCGGTTCATTTTAATGAACGTGAGCATGTCCACATTGGCTGTGTGATAATGCCCCCTACCATGCTAAACACACGTTCAGACAATACACTGGCTGCAGGGCAGGCCAGCACCTGCAAGGCGCAAAGGGCAAGCTCAGGCCATGTGCCCAATTTGGAGACCCAGAAGTTGAATAGGGCAGACTCATCAGTCAGTACATGTAGGCGTGTGCCCACATACTGTACCACCATGTTGCTGAAATGCTGCCTCCTGCTAAGATGTTCCATATCAGCTGGTGGTGCTGGTTCTTGTGGCGTGCTGACAAAGCTTTTTCACATGTTGGCCATGTTAACCCTGTCTTCTGAAGTGCTAGCGGTGCCCCAGCTACGTTGGCGACTTCATCCTCCTCCTCTGCCTTCGCCTTGTACTTCCAGTGAGGCCCCGGTGTCGGGTGGGAATGCCATCAGCAGCACGTCTACAAGCATGCACTTGTAAGAGGTATACATCACCCAACAATCTAAATGCCGCCTAATTTACAGAATATAATTCCCAGTAAGGCATGCAGTGCAGGGTGTGGGGATGTGCTCGTGGTAGGCTACGGTAGCGGCGGCAGTATTGAGAAAATCACAGACAGTCTTTGTGGTACACCGCGACTTTATTCACACCAAAGGCATAACAGGCAATGTGCAGACCACACAGGTGCATATTCACATAGTGCATAGAACAAAAGACCTTCTCTAGCAAATAAACCGCAGGTTTGAGTCACCATATTTCTGGACAGACCACACCGTTCCTGCAGGCTCCTAGGCTACCTGCCTTTGTCTCCCTCAGGCCAAAGCCCCTTTGGCTAGTGGCACCACAGGTCCCAGGGCTATCCTTCAGTTTGTGCTACGCCCAGTCTCTCTTCTTGAGCAGCACCAACTCTGTCTCTCAAAAACTCCAGCACAGCAAGACACACCCCACCCCCATCCTCAGCAGGCTGGGTTTTTCAAAGGCCCAGCTCCACCAAAAACCTGGGCTGGCCATGGGGAACAGGCACCCACCCTGCTCTTTACCTGTTCCAAGTAAGAACCGGCCCAGACACGCTGCATCAGCAGCATTCGCCGCTGTAACCGCAGTGGTTCGGTTCTTACTCCACCGAGGGCAGAACATCTGGTGGCACGTATTGTCCGTCCATTATTATCCCGGGGACTCTCCTATAAGGGGTACTATGAAAGCAAAAAGGGGTATAGATCACCAAACAATCTAAATTTTAGAGGTAAAATTGTTAGGAAACATTCTTTCCTGGATAAAAAATATTGCAAGGAAGAAGCACTCCGATACAGCCCGTCTATCACATAAAGGAAGGCCTGATTCACATGGTGCTACAATTGTCCAGGTACACTGCTGCACTCATAAAGCCCATGCACAAGTGAAATGGCTGCCAAAACTTACAAGGAACCAGCACTCCAATACACTCTTTATTACACATAAAGGAGGGCATCATACACACCCTTGAAAAATTATCATTGATGGCCTACTGGCCACCCTCAAAAAAATTTGGAGCAAGGGCGTGCTGGTTACCATCTAAGACATTATAGTTGAGGGCCTGAAGGTGAGCAGACCCAATAAAAAATTGTAGTGATGGCCTACAGGTGAGCAGACCGTAGAAAACATTAGAGGTGAGTGTCTGAAGCCTAACGAACCCCATAAATCATTGCAGTGATGGCCTACGGGGGAGCAGACGGTATAAAGCATTGGAGGTGAGGGCCTGAGGCCTAAAGAACCCCATAAATCTTTGCAGTGATGCCCTACAGGTGAGCAGACAGTATAAAGCATTGGAGGTGAGGGCCTGAAGCCTAGAGAACCCCATAAAGCATTGCAGTGATGGCCCACAAGTGAGCAGATAGTATAAATCATTGGTGGTGAGGGCCTGAAGCCTAGAGAACCCCATAAAACATTGCAGTAATGGCCTACAGGTGATCAGACGGTAAAAAGCATTGGAGGTGATGGTCTGAAGCCTAGAGAACACCATAAATCATTCCAGTGATGGCCTTTAGGTGAGCAGACGGTATAAAACATTGGAGGTGAGTGCCTGAAACCTAGAGAACTCCATAAATCATTGCAGTGATGGCCTACAGGTGAGCAGATGGTATAAAGCATTGGAGGTGAGGGCCTGAAGCCTAGAAAACTGCATAAATCATTGCAGTGATGGCCTACAGGTGAGCATACGGTATAAAGCATTGGAGATGAGGGCCTGAAGCCTATTGAACCCTATAAAATACTTAAGTGATGGGCTACAGGTGAGAAGATCATATAAAGCATTGGAGGTAAGGGCCTGAAGCCTAGCGAACCCCATAAATCATTGCAGTAATGGCCTACAGATGAGCAGACGGTAGAAAGCATTGGAGGTGAGAGCCTTAAGCCTAGAGAACCCCATAAAACATTGCAGTGATGGGCTACAGGTGAGCAGACGGTATAAAGCATTGGAGGTGAGGGACTGAAGCCTAGAGAACCCCATAAGACATGGCAGTGATGGCCTACAGGTGAGCAGACAGTATAAAGCATTGGAGGTGAGGGCCTGAAGCCTAGAGAACCCCATAAATCATTGCAGTGAAGAGCTACAGGTGAGCAGACAGTATAAAGCATTGGAGGTGAGGGCTTGAAGCCTAGAGAACCCCATAAAACATTGCAGTGATGGCCTACAGGTGAGCAGACGGGATACTGCTTTGGAGGTGAGGGACTGAAGCCTAGAGAACCCCATAAAACATTGCAGTGATGGCCTACAGGTGAGCAGACGGTATAAAGCATTGGAGGTGAGGGACTGAAGCCTAGCGAACCCTACAAAACATTGTAGTGAGGGCATATATATTCTGTATGGAAGAGGAGGCGGAGGAGGAGGCGGATGAGAAAACAAGATTCAAACATATACCCTTTTTTTGGCTGTGAAAAGGGTGCATCTGAATCTTGTGGATTGAGTACAATATAAAGCATACATTTAAATTGCGTTTTTGTTCCTCATTAGCTCAGCTTTCCTCTGGTGGAGTGGAGAAGTCAGGGGCAATCCAGGCCTTGTTCACTTTTATCTGAGTTAACTTGTCAGCATTGTCAGTCGACAAGCGGATACGCTTATCTGTTATAATGCCATCAGCAGCACTAAATATATGCTCAGACAATACGCTGGCGACAAGGCAGGCCAGCACCTCCAAGGAGTAGAGCGCAAGTTCGTGCCACGTGTCCAGCTTGGACACTCAGTAGTTGTAAGGCACTGATGGATCTTTTTAATATGCTCACACATTGTCTGCAGTGTATTCGTTCACCATCTTCCAAAACTTTTTCCTCCATGTAGCACTAGAACGCGATTCAGGGTGAGGTTGCTCGCGGGGTGTCATAAATGTGTCAAAGTGTTGCCCTGCCTCTGTTGGAACTACTGTGTGTTCCCCTTGTCTCCCTTCCTCGGTTATCTAAGGAAGTACAGACTCTGGCGGCCGCATTGTCAGATGGAAAATTTTGGAGCAATCTGTCAACAAGTACCTTCTGGTATTGCACCATTTTATTTGTCCTCTCTACCACAGGAGTCAGAGATGAGAAGTTCTCTTTGTAGCGGGGGTCAAAAAGGGCGAACACCCAGTAATCTGTGTTACCTCAAATGCATTTGTGGTCCGAACCTCATAAATTGAGTGACACCCTGCCGCCACCACTCTCCCAAACTGGCCTGTGGTGTGCTTTGGCCTTTCCAGGTCAGTATGCCTAAAAGAGGGCATACTCTGAATGTAATGAAATAATGACTGAATTAATATGTGGGGAATGGGTGGGTGGGGACATCCGTGACCTGCCGACGTGATTCCCCTGTGAGACGTGCCGAATATGAAGGTACCGGCTCCTCCCACAAATCCCGGCTAGCCTTCGGCCAGTCTTCAAAATGTGGTCTGAGCCTCATCAATTAAGTGACACCCTGCTGCCACCCCCCTCCCCAACTGGCCTGTGGTGTGCCTTGGCCTTTCCAGGTCAGTATACCTAAAAGGGGGCAAAAACCAACTGATAAGGGTAAGACCTATCCTAACCTGTTACTCCACCAACTTTCCGAAAGCTCGGGACAGCTCTGCCAGTGGCTCCGGAATATAACGGACAAAGCAGCCCGAACTCCAGCGCCCCAGGTGTTTGATGTGTGCTGGGACCCATGTTTGGAAGCAGCGGACGCTGCCCCAATGCGGAATGAATGCCCAGAAAATTGTGCAGGATTCAAACCCATGTTGGCCAACAGGATGCGAATGTGCTTCACAAATTGGCTAGATGACAGCGGCCTGATGGCAAACAGGAGTAAGGGGTCAGTTGAGTTGTGGAAACTAAGAGCCAAAAAGAGATTGTCAAATACAGTCACTAGACACCATGCGTTCGTGGTCTGAAAGAATTTGACTAAGTGGCCGGGACCCACTTGCCTGGTTTTGTTGTGAGGCAACTGCAGCTGATAGCTAACACCCACCTTGACTAAATTGCCCTTGCAGAGAGCCACCGCCCCCTGTCTAGCCTGGGTTACTTCCCCTGGCCTTAAAAACCCGTAGAATGCTAAATACATGGCTGATTTGAGCACCAGTCTGGGAAGAACTCCGAAAGGTGACAGCGAAAGAACCTCTGACAATCTGTGAAAGATGTCCCCCGTGATAGGCCGACAGATCGACTTGACCGTGACCTGACTCTTCTGGGTACCCCTGAGGATGCCCTTGATCAGGTGAGCAGCAAATATGGAAGGTCTGTCCGGATCCTGAAGCGACAAAAAATTCTGCACCCCCTCCAAATATAGCCTGATCGTGTTGTGAGATAGGGCCAGAACTGAGTGACAGTATGACACGAAGGCCACCATGTATTTGACCTGACCGGTATCACCCCTAGGACAAGTCACCCGAAATTTAGAGAAAACCTCCCACGCTCTGCGGTACGTCCTCAACGTCCTGCTAGACAAAGATTTAGTAATGAGAGAACTGGCGACCGCCATCAGAGATTATAATCCAATACCAGCAGCCGCCAGTCCGATACCGGGGTGCCCACTGTATCCGCCTCTGGATTCTGTAAGAAAAAGCGTGAAAAATCTAAACGAGACAAAGCATCAGCCGAAACATTGCTCACCCCTTCCACAAATAAACCATGAAAATGAAACCCCTGCTCCAGAGCTATCCAGGTCAATCTGCGCATGAACGACATGATAAGTAAAGATTTGGATCTACCCTTGTTGATGATCTCTGCAGTCGTCATGTTGTCAGTGTGGAAACCACTGTGTGACCCGACTACCCTTGCTCCCAAACTACAGCAGCTGCTATGATAGTATAAATCTCAAACAATGCCGAAGTCTGAGAATAACCCGGCATCTGTAGTACCTCAGGGGGCCATAAGCCGGCCAACCAATGTGAGCCAAATATGGCAGCGAAACCTACCGAGGCTGCCGCATCTGAAAACACATGTGGAGAATTGACGGTGGCCCTAGGAACGAACATCGAAATGCCATTCCACCCGCTCAGAAATCTATCCCACATGAACAGATCTGCCTGGGCGTTGGCATTTAGATGAACTCATGCGTCCAAATTGTGAGTTACCTGCAATAAAACTAACAATCTGGAAATAAACGATCTACCCTGAGGAATGGTCCTCATGGCAAAATTTAACATACCCAACAGAGACTTTAACTCTCTCTTAGTACAAACCTATGAAATGACCAAGGAACGAACACCTGATTTGATCCTGTCGAGCTTCTCATGGGGCAGACTAGCCGACATCTTGCGTGAATTTTAGGAGATCCCTAAAAATAGGATCACTTGTGCAGGCCCCACTACTTTTGGAACCAAATGTCAATTTGGTGGCGTAATAATATTCATCTGTCCACTTGATGCCATGCCACTGCCAGAGAGATGGTCTAATGGGAAGACGCACCTGATGATAAGACGCACCTAGGTTTTTGAGGAGGAAAATAAGAAAAAAAATTTTTGAACCAAAAGGTGTGCTTTTGGTGGGTTTTGAACTAATGGTGGTCTGTGGATGACACTTTTATGGGGGATCTGTGGAGGACACACTGTTATGGGGGATCTGTGGATGACGCACTGTTATGGGGGGATCTGTGGATGACGCACTGTTATGGGGGGGATCTGTGGATGACGCACTGTTATGGAGGAGATCTGTGGATGACACACTGTTATGGGAGACACTTTGGGGGATATGTGGCTGACACTTTGGGGGATCTGTGGAGGACACTTTGGGGGATCTGTGGAGGACACTTTGGGGGATCTGTGGAGGACACTTTGGGGGATCTGTGGAGGACACTTTGGGGATCTGTGGAGGACACTTTGGGGGATCTGTGGAGGACACTTTGGGGGATCTGTGGAGGACACTTTGGGGGATCTGTGGAGTGACACTTTGGGGGATCTGTGGAGGACACTTTGGGGGATCTGTGGAGGACACTTTGGGGGATCTGTGGAGGACACTTTGGGGGATCTGTGGAGGACACTTTGGGGGATCTGTGGAGGACACTTTGGGGGATCTGAGGAGGACACTTTGGGGGATCTGAGGAGGACACTTTGGGGGATCTGTGGAGGACACTTTGGGGGATCTGTGGAGGACACTTTGGGGGATCTGTGGAGGACACTTTGGGGGATCTGTGGAGGACACTTTGGGGGATCTGTGGAGGACACTTTGGGGATCTGTGGAGGACACTTTGGGGGATCTGTGGAGGACACTTTGGGGGATCTGTGGAGGACACTTTGGGGGATCTGTGGAGGACACTTTGGGGGATCTGTGGAGGACACTTTGGGGATCTGTGGAGGACACTTTGGGGATCTGTGGAGGACACTTTGGGGGATCTGTGGAGGACACTTTGGGGGATCTGTGGAGGACACTTTGGGGGATCTGTGGAGGACACTTTGGGGGATCTGTGGAGGACACTTTGGGGATCTGTGGAGGACACTTTGGGGGATCTGTGGAGGACACTTTGGGGGATCTGTGGAGGACACTTTGGGGGATCTGTGGAGGACACTTTGGGGATCTGTGGAGGACACTTTGGGGGATCTGTGGAGGACACTTTGGGGGATCTGCGGAGGATCACTTATGGGGATCTGTAGATGACACTTATGGGGATCTGTGGATGACATAAGTGTCATCCACAGATCCCCCAAAGTGTCCTCCGCAGATCCCCGATAGAAGTCTGGAGGAGGAGGCGGGAAACTCATGCAGTGCTCGGTGCAGTGCTTCTACTCTAAAACACCGGGCCGCGCCGCAACTGTTAACACTATATTGCCAATCACGCTACCTAAGCTACTTACTATACATGTATAATCGCACATTGCATAGACATCATAAGTACAGTACATGGCGCAGACGCAGCTCCTCAGCATGCACCGCCTGTCCAGCTGCAGCTCCTCTCTCATGCGCCACCTGCCTCGCTGACTTTATGAATGAACAGGCAGGTGGCGCATGAGGAGGGAGCTGCGGCAGGCGGGACAGGCGGTGCATGACCAAGGGAGCTGCGCTCTGCGCCGTGTACAGTACTATGATGTATGGATGTGCGATTATGCGATTATAGTAGTAGTTAGGTAAGTTAAGTAAGCGTGATTGGCAATATAGTATTTAACAGTTGCGGCGGGGCCCAGTGTTTTAGAATAGAAGCACTGCACGGGCCCCGCCATTAGTTTCCCCGTCTCCTCCCTCCACACTGATACTTCGCTGGCCGCGCTGCGCAGCATAGCGGCCAACGAAGTATCAGTATTCGTTTTATAAGACGCACGGTCATTTTCCCCACACTTTGGGGGGGAAAAAGTGCGTCTTATAAAACGAAAAATACGGTAATTTGAACGTATCAGTAATGTCTGCTTTGGACAGCCAAGAACCACTACCTGTCTGAAGAATGACCTGTATAGCCTGATCCACCGAAGCATATTTCAGAGAGAATTCCTCTGACGGTATCAACGAATTGAGACTTGGAACGTGGGAGGAATGAGAAGCAGACAAATCATCAATCAACCGAAATTTATTTGAATACTTCCCCTGCACCAACCCCCCCCCCCCACTGGGCTCATCCTTCATGTGTGAAAAGGAGGGGACTCAAAAGGACCTATGATGAAGCCCTTCTCCAACTCACTCCTTAACAGTTTGTCCACTAAACCTGCATGTTTGAAAGCAGACTGTAGATTTGGACATTCAAACGTATGCTGCGGCAAGGTAATGAGCCCAGTGTGAAATCCCTGGGAAAACCCTTCCACCAAAAAAGATCGGAACGGTTGAACTGGGTGAAGCCCTAGTAACCAGTCTAAGAGCTCTACGTCCACCCGGCTCAGTCATGCTGCAGACTTCAAAGTGCACGCCGTAACAGGATGCGCCCTGAAACAAGTGGCACAGACATGCAATAACATGCACTGACTGTAGTTACAAGTAGAGTAGTTGAAGTTGTTACAAAGCTGTGCTTTCCCCAATAAATGAATCGGTCTGTCCAGTTTGTCGTACTGTACTGCCTGCTGACTAGAACCCGGGGTGCTTTGACCTTTGGAGGTACTGGGAACAGCTGTTAGGTCAGCCAAAGCACACCAAGTGGTAGTGTGGGCAGGAGACTGACATGTCGCACACACCGGAGATTTCAGACTGGCGAAGTGCCTGCAAAAGAACTCCATGTCAATGTTGCTCCAGTTTGTAACCACCTGAAAATGGGCCCAAATGGCTGCCGTTTTGGCCGAGAAGGACCTGTGATAGTCATGGAATGCTGATCCCCCATACTTATGTGCCAGATCCACCACCCTATAAAGGTAAGTGTCAAGTTCTTCTCTCCTGTGGGGGCTGGCGGAACACAACACATCCCTGAAAAGACTGAAAGTCAGCACGAATTCAGCCAGTAACAGCTTGCGACTAAGCCTGGGGTCCTTGGTCTTAAGCACCACCGACACCTCGCCACAGCCAAAGGATTTGTTCTCCAACACGTCATGGGACGCTATTAACAAGGATGCCAAATTGACATCCGTGCCCTCCAAAATATCCTTCTTAATGCTTAGCCTGACAAAAAAACTGCCCTCTACTGCTCATAAAGGTACCCCCCCCCCCACCCTGTAACGGATTAGCTGTTGCCAATAAAGTAGGTATAGTACCTGCCACTGCAGCCGGAGGTGCCTCAACACCAGCTGGCCCGACTACCTGAGGGGGGTCACGCCGCTTCTCCATCACCCCCATCCAGGTTTGTAAATCCTGAATGGAAGTCGTGAGAGTGTTCAACACTGCATGGATCTGCAGTCTGCACCAACAAGTGTTGATGGAAGTGTTGTCATTGCTTGTGGAAAGCCTGGCTGGTGCTGCACTAGGGAAAAGCAATTTGAACAGTTCCGCCTTTCTGGTTCTAGCCGCGAATAGAATGCCTCTTCTTAAAAGTTCAGCCGTCAACTTTGACACTGTCCATGACTTAAGGGATGGGATGCTGCCATGTACGGACCCTTTGCCTGGAGATGGAGGCAAGGACGTGAACTCTTCAATGTCAGAAGTTTAAGACATGACCACTGAAACAACCAAACAAAACAAATTGTGAAACATGCGCCTTGCTGCCCGCGAGCTAGGCAGACAAGGTGACAGACTTAACCCCCCCCCCCCTCTCACCATGCACCGTGTAAGGAACGTATGCGAATGCCAGCGAGGCCGACACAAAGTATTTTAGTTGATTCCACTGACGTATGAAAAATCGAGCCCGAGTTTGAATCTGTGACGTGACAGATCAATTATAAAGGAATACTGCAGGCTGGCGTACCCACAGACGTGGCAGGTAATGTATAAGAATAGGAATTGTGGAAAACTGACCGTATGACGTATGGAACTTGTCTACGAAATATGAGACAATGTATGCCTGACCCTGTGCCAGAGTGCAGTTGTATCTGTGCCTGAGACCACCCTCCATTGCATATGCATGTAACTAAGTTTTACATTTTTTATATATTTTTTTTATTTTTTTCCTACCTATCTATCGGTGTATGATTTTTTATTTTATTTTTTACGTCAAGAGCTAATCGATATGAGCAAAATACCATCTAAGATAAGCATGTACTGTATGAAGTGACGCATGATGTGCCCAAACCTGGAGAAAGCCTGCAAGCCACCTTGATTATCAGAACCTAGTTAAAGCAGTTGCCCTTGCACTGACAAACATGCCCAGTTGACTTGCGACACGGCGCACAGATTTAGAAATGCCTTTTAAGAACTGATTTTAGCAAATTACATCTGATCAAACATGATCGAACTGCATGTAAAAAAAAAAACAAACATTCCTCCAACAGAGATCCCCCTCCCTCCCTCACCTTCCCACACACAGCTCCACAAACCCGAAAGGTCCGATAGTAAATCCTCGAAAAACCCTAGAAGATGAAGTGGGAGAGCCCGGCTACTGCAATACTCCGTCTCGTGGAGTGCTCGTGGATGACGTCGCTGACCCGGAAGTAATGAGGACGTCCGTGACCTGCCGACGTGATTCCCCTGTGAGCCATGCTGATTTTGAAGGTACCGTCTCCTCCCACAAATCCAGGCTAGCCTTGGGCCAGCCTTCAAACATAACCCGAGGGTTGCGGGAAAGGAATGAAGTTAGCCATGTGTGCCAGAGTACCAACGGGCAAGACGTCGATGTCAACTTCGGAATGACTCTCCATACCCTCATCCTCCTCCTCTTCTGCCCATCCACACTGAGCAGATGGAATTATAGTGCCATGGGTACTAGCCTCTGCAGCAGAGGCAAGTGTCTACAGCTCCTCCTCCTCCTCTTAATCTTTGCCCAATTCGCGCTGAGAAGACAAACTGGGGGAGGTCTGGCTATCACCCTGTGTCATCTCCTCCCCCATTACCTCGTCTGCCACATTCAAAGCATCCTCCTTAATTGTGAGCAGCGATCGTTTGAGTAGACACAGCAGTGGGATGTGTGGGGGTTTGCTCTGGTAGGCAGATGGTAGCGGTGGCAGTATAGAGGCTCAGGAGACAGGCTTTGTGTCCACACCGTGCTCTTTTATTCACGCCAGTGCATCACATCAAAACTGTGCAATTCACACCACAGCAAAGTTCATAAACCCCACCTCCCACAACGAAGTCCCAAACGCAGCCGGCGTCTTGGTGCCTGTTCACACAGTCTCTCACATCCGTAATCAGTACTACACCTTGTCGTGGGGCGGGTTTGTCCAAGTTCGTACAAGTTAGACAGGCCACGTGTCGGCCTGGACAAGGGAATGGCTCCGGCCACAGGATCCCTTCTTTTGGCCCTTCCCGAAGCCTGCAGCAACTGGGCAGTCTTTGTTAGCAGAGCGGACAACAGAGCTCAGCCCGACCATGCGATCAGCCTCCCGTACAGCCTCCTGCAGTGAGACAGGAGAGCACACTTCATCCCCCCACAGTCAGTGAGCATCAAACTTATATTCACAGCCCTGGGTGTAGCAGGAGGACCACACCCACCGAGCATAGTGAAGGATTAACTCCTTCCCTACCCAACTAAGGCCAGAGATAACCAACCTGCCAGGATAAGTGTAGACTGACACCAACAACCGAATCCCGTCCAGCCGTTGTGGTCCGTGGGGAACAGACACCCACCCTGCTCTTTGCCTGTTCCCAGTAAGAGCCGGCCCGGACCGCTGTGTGACAGCACTCACTGCTGACAAAACACAAAAGACCCGGCTCTTACTCCACCGGGGCCATGACCCCCGGTGGCACGTATCTTCCACCCACTACCACTCCAGACACTCTCTTAAAGATGGTTACGCTGATAATAGCGTTATCGCCACTAACCGTCTGTGTGGATTCATTAAAGTTTTTTAAAACCTCACATAGGTCTGACATCAATGCCAACTCCTCGCTTGTGAGTAATGGCAGTTGACTGGAAAGGCGACAACCGTGTTGCAGCTGGTATTCCACAACTGCCCTCTACTGCTCATAAAGCCTGGCCAACACGTAGAATGTGCTCACGTCCAGGGCTGGGACAAGGTCCACCACCAACAGAGGCTGAGCTGCCCAAGTGCGCCCCCCCCCCCCTCCAACTTGTGGATGACACTGCTATGGGGGATCTGTGATGAATGATACTGTTATTGGGGAATCTGTGGATGACACATTTGTGTCATCCACAGATCCCCCCTCCCCATAACAGGGTCCATGTAGGAATGACCCCCAATACAAGGGGTGAGGCTGTGGGGTTGTATCTGCTTTTTTGATGACAGCGCCAGCGGGGCCCGTGCAGTGACTGTATTCTACTACACCCTCTCCCACACACACTGTATATAATCTTAACTATATAACTGTAGTGATTTGCTACAGTTATATAGTTAATAAGATTATATCCAGTGAGCGAGGGGATGGGGGTAGTAGAATACAGTCACTGCACGGGCCCTGCTGTCATTATGAAATAGCATATGTGACCCCCACCTCTTTTATTGGTGGTCATTCAGTAAATTAACCCTGTTTTGGGGGGGAGGGGGGTGTCTGTGGGACAAATATGTGTCATCCACAGATTCTCCCCATAACAGGGTTCATTTAGTGATTGACCACCCAAATTGTGGTGACCCAATACATGGGAGTTGCATCTGCAGAGCATTTGTATAATGCCACCCCACACTGTAGTGTCCCCCACACAGTAATGTCCGCCACACGCCCCCCACACAGTAATGTCCGCCACACTGCCCCCCACACAGTAATGTCCGCCACACTGCCCCCCACACTGCAATGTCCGCCACACGCCCCCCACACAGTAATGTCCGCCACACTGCCCCCCACACAGTAATGTCCGCCACACTGCCCCCGCACAGTAATGTCCGCCACACTGCCCCCCGCACAGTAATGTCCGCCACACTGCCCCCCGCACAGTAATGTCCGCCACACTGCCCCCGCACAGTAATGTCCGCCACACTGCCCCCCGCACAGTAATGTCCGCCACACTGCCCCCACACAGTAATGTCTGCCACACTGCCCCCACACAGTAATGTCCGCCACACTGCCCCCCACACAGTAATGTCCGCCACACTGCCCCCCACACAGTAATGTCCGCCACACTGCCCCCACACAGTAATGTCCGCCACACTGCCCCCACACAGTAATGTCCGCCACACTGCCCCCACACAGTAATGTCCGCCACACTGCCCCCACACAGTAATGTCCGCCACACTGCCCCCCACACAGTAATGTCAGCCACACTGCCCCCCACACAGTAATGTCAGCCACACTGCCCCCCACACAGTAATGTCAGCCACAATGCCCCCCACACAGTAATGTCCCCCACACCCCCTCAACCACACAGCAGTGCCCCCACATAGTAATTTGTCATGCCCCCCTTGTCATGCTTTTTCTGCCCCGTCATTCTCCCCATCTTTTCATGCTCTTTCTACCCCCTCCCCATGTTGTCATGCTCTTTCTGCCCCCCATGTTGTCACAGACTTAATGAAAGGGGGCCCGGCATTTTCACTGTACTTAATGCCGGGCCCCATCAGAGCGCTCCTCTCACCTCCATTATGGTCACTTCTCCAGGCTTCCAGGATCAGGCACCAGCGCTGCCTCACATTAAGCAGGTGGGCGGAGCCTAACAGAGGTCCGTTAGGCTCCGCCCACCTGCTTACTCTGTTTCTAGTTAGAGCCTGAGGCAGCGGGCCTGAAGCAGCATAATGGAGGTGAGAGGAGCGCTCTGACGGGCCCGGCTCAGGGAATGACAGGAGGGAGCGCTGAGCGGTTCCCCCCTGTCAGTCCCTCTCCCTCTCGCCGGCCCCTGCCTGCGCCCTAAGGCTGGAGCGCCCTGAGGCTGGAGCCTCCCCAGCCTCTGTGTCGGCCCGGCCCTGCTCACGTCACACAACAGTCGGTGAGTTGGAAGCTGCTAGTGCTGCTGAAGCATTGACAGAGCAGCTGAAGCTGTGGACGACTTTCGGAAATGAGCACACAAGCGACGCACCTTCACTTGTAGCTACTGCAAATTGGGGTAGGTTTTGATAAACTGCAGAACCACTAAGTTTAAGACGTGGGCTAGGCATGGAATGTGTGTCAGGTAGCCGAGCTCCAAAGCCACCACCAAGTTACGGCCATTGTCGGACACAACCATGCCTGTTTCTAGGTTGAGTGGCGAGAGCCACAGCTCGGTCTGGTCCTTTATACCCTTCCACAGCTCTGCGGCGGTTTGCTGTTTATCCCCTAAACAGATCATCTTCAGCACCGCCTGTTCACGCTTACCCACAGCAGTGCAACACTGCTTCCAGCTAGCGACTGATGACTGACTGCTGTTGGAAGCGGAGGAGGAGAAGTGGGGGTTGGAACCAGTAACCTAGCTGCTGGCGGAGACCCTGATGGACGTAGGGCCCGCAATCCTGGGCGTGGGTAGCACCTGTGCCATCCCAGGGTATGACTCACTCATGACCTCCACAACATCCACTCAGTGTGCGGTCAGGGAAATGTAGCGTCCCTGGCCACCAGCACTTGTCCATGTGTCCGTGGTGAGGCGAACCTTCCCAGTAAGTGCGTTGGTCAGGGCACGGGTGATGTTCTGGGACACATGCTGGTGTAAGGCAGGCACAGCACACCGGGAAAAATAGTGGCAGCTGGGGACTGCATAACGAGGGATGGCTGCCGACATCAGGCTGCGGAAGGCCTCAGTGTCCAAAAGGCTAAATGGCAACATTTCAAGGGTCAGTAGTTTCAAAAGTTGCGCATTTAGTGCTATGGCCTGTGGGTGTGTGAGTGGGTATTTGCGCTTGCGTTCAAATGCCTGCGTTATCGACATTTGGACGCTGCGCTGGGACAGGGAAGTGGATGTTGTTGCTGACGGTTCATGATGAAGGTCCAGATGCAGGGCGAGGGGCATCTAGGCCTGCACCTTCGACAGGGGATTGGCCAGCAGTGCATAACACAGGGGAAGTGGAGGCAATGGTGGGACCCGCAGACGCAGACGTACAGATAACGCATAGTGATCTCTCAGTATGGATAATGCACAATGATCTCTCAGTATGGATAATGCACAATGATCTCTCAGTACAGATAATACACAGTGATTTTTCAGAACAGATAACACACAGTGATCTCATAGTACAGAAAACGCACAGTGATCTCTCAGTACAGATAATGCATAGTGGTCTCATAGTACAGATAACACAAAGTGATCTTGCAGTACAGATAACACACAGTGATCTTGCAGTACAGATAACACACAGTGATCTCTCAGTACAGATAACACAGTCCACATGTTTAGTGATGAGCAGGAGGCGCCATATTCGATTTTGCGATATTTTGCGAATATTTGATTGAATATTCGTCATACATTCGTCGAAATTGAATATTCGGCATTATTCTATATATTGCGAATGTTACGTGAATTTATATTTGCATCGCGAAATAAACTTAGAGCTGAATTCCTAATCTTTGTTATATTCTAGCAATACAACCAATGGGAACTCAGATCTAAGTTGCAATCGCAATGCGATTAATACAGGTTATATTAATCGCATTGCGATTACAACTTAGATCTGAGTTCCTAATGGTTGTATTGCTAGAATATAACGAAGATGACGAATATCACGAATTCACGAATATAGCACTATATTCTCAATCTTCGTTATATTCTAGCAACAACCATTAGGAACCCAGCTCTAATTTTCATTCGCGAAGCGAACATATACTCGCAATGCGAATTGATCTTAGAGCTAAGTTCCTAATGGTTGTATTGCTAGAATATAACGAAGATGACGAATATCACAAATTCACGAATATAGCACTATATTCTCTATCTTCGTTATATTCTAGCAATACAGCCATTAGGAACTCAGCTCTAAGTTGATTTCGCAATGCGAGTATATGTTCGCATTGCAAATTCAACTTAAAGCTGGGTTCCTAATTGTTGTATTAACATAGTAACATAGTAACATAGTATATAAGACCGAAAAAAGACATTTGTCCATCCAGTTCGGCCTGTTTCCTACAAGTTGATCCAGAGGAAGGCAAAAAACCCCTGTGAGGCAGAAGCCAATTTTCCCCACTTAAGGGGAAAAAAATTCGTTCCTGACTCCAATCAGGCAATCAGAATAACTCCCTGGATCAACGACCCCTCTCTAGTAGATATAACCTGTAATATTATTACACTTCAGAAATACATCCAGTCCCCTCTTGAATTCCTTTATTGTTAGAATATAACGAATATCGCAATGCGAATAATTCAGGTTATATTAATCGCATTGCGATTACAACTTAGTCAAATTTATGAGATCGTGATTCTCACATCCGACAGTACATTTTAGCATGGAGGCGTTCCCATTGGGATGGGGACGCTCCATGCACACAGGAAGTCGGCAGAAGCGGCAACAGGCATTAAATGGAGCGGGCAGGGAGCCAGGAATCCTCCGGACAGGTAAGAACAGTTTGGAAAGTGAGAAGACAACCAGAGAGCAACAAGGATTAACAACTAAAAAAAAAAAAAATATACGAATATTCGAAATTGCGAATATAATTAGTGCTATCGAAGTTGCTATATTCACAATAAAGATAATTGTGATCTCTCAGTACAGATAACACACAGTGATCTCTCAGTATGGATAACACACAATGATCTCTCAGTACAGATAACACACTGTGATCTCTCAGTATGGATAATGCACAATGATCTCTCAGTACAGATAACACACAGTGATCTCTCAGTACAGATAAACACACTGTGATTTCTCAGTACGGTTAAATCACAGTGATCTCTCAGATTCTCTGAGATTCACAGCTCAGATGGGAGAATCTGTCCACAGGACAACTATTGTCGTGTACACCACAAATCTGCCCTTTATGCAAGAGTGGCAAGAAGAAAGCCATTTTTGAAAGGAAGCTATTAGAAGTCCTGTTTGCAGTTTACCACAAGCCATGTTGGGGATACAACAAACGTAGAAGAAGGTGCTCTGTTCAGATGAGATCAAAGGTAAACTTTTTGGCGTAAATGCTAAACACTATGGGGGTCATTTGCTAACTGATTACGCCAGTTTTCTAGTGTATATCTGTCACAAATTGTGCTGCCCCCGCTCATGCTAGGTCTAAAAAAGGGGGCATGACATGGGCAGAGAAGGAGGCTGGCCACCAGGCCTATCTCATTTATCATTTTCTACATCTGTTTTACCTTAGAAAATGTTCTAAATCTGTCAAAAATGACAGATCGTCCCGCAAAAAATGATCCCCCATACATCTCCGTAGACATAATTATAAAAAAGTTATGAGGGTCGCAATATCGCGATGAAAAAAAAAAGTAATTTTTAATGAAGTGAGTCCTGTGTATTTAACTTTTATGTAGACTCTATTTTTCAAACATTTCTGTGGGGATTCAAACTCACAACCATCTAAATTAAAGGGAAGAACCTTGACCACTGGGCTATAGAGCTTAATGCTAAATCACTGTTAAAAAACCTCATAGAAGTTTCTCTTGTATTCAAAACCTCATAGAAATTTCTCTTGTCTGACACAGGAGAAACTTCTATGAGGTTTTTCAGCAGTGACTTAGCAATGAGCTCTATAGCCCAGTGTTTAAGGTTCTTGTCATTAATGTAGATGGTTGTGAGCTTGAATCCTGACAGAAACATAAAAAAAAAAATACACAGGCCTCACTTCATATAAAGATATTTTTTTCAAAATTAGACTTATATACACAGGGTGTCCCCAAGCATAGTGACCATGCTTGGGAATACCCCTTTCATTTTCATAATACTGACTCCATATATGGAAACATCCATATATGGAGTCGGAGCAGGGACTCCTAAGCCAGGAAATTCCCCACTCTGGGGCCCTGACTGAGCATAGAGGAAGCAAGCAGGGCCTGGAACAAAAAAAGTGGGTCGGGGCCTTCCTTGCGCTCCGGGCCCCCCTGTGCCAGCTGCGTGGTCTGCCTATATTGGCAGTATGCCACTGGACATAGATACCTGCTCAGAACAGCCGTCATGTGGAAATGTATTCAACTAACTATACCAGGGATGGGCAAACTGCGGCTCTCCAACTATTGCAAAACTACAACTCCCAGCATGCAAAGACTGCTTACAGCCATCAGCCTACAGCAGGAGATGGTGGGAATTGTAGTTTTACAACAGCTGGAGAGCCGTAGTTTGCCCATCCCGGAACCATATCATCTAAGAGAGATATGCTTGTGTCTCGCCACCTCTCCATATATGTTCAACTTTTCTGTGTTACATGAAGAATCTTTATGTATGACCATTTCATACCATTTCATACTAATTTTTTAATATATATATTGTATATTGTGATTTGTATCCGCTACTTGATCATGCACTATAATTACTCTATATAATACAACCACGATGTAAAGTGTAATTTCTATTATAAAAAAAAAGACTCTGTTTGCCAGATCTGTAGAATGAAATGTAATTAACTGTAATATTCCATAGAGGGATTACAACATACTGTATATTCAAACTTTTGACATATCACAGAGACAGGTCAAAAGATATCATCACCAGTGTACCAAGCACCAGGCCTTCTCAGCTAAGCTTTCTGTGGTAACCATTTAAATCAATGAGGGATATTTGTTAAATCTTTGTGATGTAAAAAAGTCCCAAACTATGGTATAATAGAGTTTTTTGTTTGTTTTATGGAAAGGCTGCATCAGACGGACAGGGGGTGCAGGAGCTCACAAATAAGCAGGAGTCTTCTCTGGCATTGCCTGATTCTGCTCTGGTGCCAGCATTATACGGTAAGTTCTCAGAAACCCCTTTTTCAATATAAAATAAGTAATAGACCACTGACATAATTGTGTCTCTCACTACATTATACTGGACTCGTTGAGGTGACATGGCTGACATGTTCCATTTAAGCTGAAGAGACCCAGTGCTTAGAGATTCCACACCCATGAGTTCTAGCAATCAGTATGAGTTCCAGCTAATGGAAACTCCCACATTCTTTCTCTTGTCGTATAGGTGACATGGAAAAACATAGGAAGCGTGATTTACAATAATATAATAAAATTGATTTGTGTGCTATTAGTTAAATTATTTGCAGGTTTCATTATATAAAAGAGCATCTATGCATACATTCTGACCTCACAACATGGAGTCACACATGGAGTTTTTCCTTTTCATGTAAATCTATACATATTCGTGTTCCTACGCAAATTATTTGCTCCATGACCTTTATCCATAATTTCTTTTTGAAAGCAGTTTTGAATATAAAAGCAATTAGGAACATTTATATGTATTTACAAATCACAAAGTGCTTTTAAAAGAAAGAGAGGAGAATTTAAATAATCATTTTTCTATTGGTCAACATTTCAATTTAACGCTAATCACAAGAGACAGTTTGTTCTATTAAATCTTCTCCAGGTAGGTCATTACTTAAAGTCGAGCCCAACTTGAAGAATAGCAAGAGAAAAAAGAAAACCTCGCCCGATTATCTGACTTGATACTGGCAATGCAGTGATTGTTGCAGCACAGCATAGACACAAAGTAACAAAAAACCCTCACCACTTCATTACAATAAAATGGGTTATAGCGTCATCAAGAAACATTGTAAGCTGACAGTTTGGAGGGGTAAAGCAGAAAAGCAGCATGGAGACAGACAAGAATAAAGTAATAATATTAGTTATACCCTTATACTAATACCCTTAGTGACCCTTAAAGAGGGTTTTTACGTAGAAAATCCTATAAACCCAGGAGTTATTTCTCCAACCACCATCATCTTCACCACACACATGCCAATAATTTAAAGAGGACTTTTAACCACTCCTGACATGCCTGTTTGAATAGCGTCATGCATTCCCTGTGTAGTAAAAATTCTGGAGCATTTGCTCTTGTGACTCTGTGTTGTTCCATTCCTTTATTATTTCTACTAGAAGTTATGAATGAATTGCTATCAGTTTGCAGTAAGGGTACAGAGGGGTGGTAACCAGTTGGGGGTGTGTACCTGCCCAGACTCGCTCTAGCCAATCAGTGCTGCCATTTTCAGACAGTGTAGGTACACACCCCCAACTGGTTACTATCCCTATGTAGCCTTACTGCAGACTGCTGGCATTTCATAAATAACTTCTAGTAGAATAGAGCCATAAGAATAGATGCTCCCGAATTTTTATTACACGAGGAATGAATGCAGCTGTTAAAACAGGCATATCAGCAGGGCCGTCTTTAACAAGGGGCTGTGTGGTGCTGTATACTGTGGGCTGCTATACTGCTTTACTATATACTGTGGGGTACTGTACAGTGTGAGGTGCTATACTGAATACTGTGTGGTGCTGTATACTATAGGGTGTTATACTGCATACTGTGGGTTGCTGTATACTATAGGGTGCTATACTGCATACTGTGGGGTGCTGAGGTGCACTGTAACTCTAGGGTGAGCCGAGCACTGGTCTCCTTCCTGCAGAGTGGTGCCCACTTTCAGCCTGAGCCCAGCTTGCCAGAGTACTGATCCTGAGCCGCTGGAGTCTTCACAACTGGAAGTATTTACAGTCATTCACTGTACTCTACCAGATGTGTGGATTTTTTGTGTGTGTGTTGTGGTGGAGGGCGTGATTGCCTGCTAAGGTGTGGGAAGGTGGGATCCAGGGGGCCCAAGTAAATTTTTGCCCAGGGTCCAATCAATATTAAAGAAGGCCCTGTATATCAGGAGTAGTGAAAGGTCCTCTTTAACTGACTATAAAATGTTGCATACAGTACATACAGCTATGCTGCAGACATACATACTGTATTACCTTTACACTGTACACAAACGTTGCTGCCTATATCCATATTACTGCTATATCTTGCACACATACTGTACATACATCACTTACACAAACATGCATATTGATGTTACAATCCTTGTCTTGTCAGTGCTAGGCCAATTTCACACAGTATTTGGTCAGTGTTTGATCAGTAATTTCCATCAGTTATTGTGAGCCAAAACCAGGAGTAAATCCTACATAAATAAGGTAACAAACGCCAGGTGTCACGCATGAGCTGCCACTACCTAATGTAGCTAACAGGAGTACCCCTGTCTGCCTGCATCATCAAGAAATCGTTTGTGACCTTTCTCTGCTCATATAGTCGGTCCAACATGTGGAGGGTGGAGTGCCAATGTGTGGAAACGTCGCATATCAGGCGATGTTGGGGAACACCATTCTGCCTTTGCAGTTCAAATAGGGCATGTTTTGCATGGCAAGAGTGGCTGAAGTGCATTCACAGTTTCCTGGACATCTTCAAGATGTAATGCAGTTGGGTGGAACACTTGAGGAACCGGATTACAACCAGATTAAAAACGTGCGCCATGCAGGGCAGATGGGTCAACCCTCCTTTATGTAGCACAGACACAATGTTCTTCCTGTTATCAGTGACCATAGTTCCGATCTTTAGTTGGCGAGTAGACAGCATTTGATTTTTTGGTTGATGACTTGTGACGATCAAGCACCCTCATGCCTGGGTGCTCGGGTGCTCGGCCCGAGCACACCGGGATGCTTGGGTGCTCTGCCCGAGCACCCAAGCCCTATAAAAGTCAATGGGAGGATCCGAGCATTAAACCAGGCACCCCCTGCTCTGAAGAGGGGAGGGTGCCTGGTTCATAGGAAAAGGTCACAAATTGATGGAAACACCACCGAAATGGGTTGGGGACAGAATAGGGAGGACGTCTAGACGCATCTTGGACTACAATGTCGCTGCTGACAACGATGTTGCCCGAGTTGTACGCCACTTTTACAGACTGAGCATAAAACTCACAAAACTGAAGATAAAAGAGATTTTAGATAAAAAAAATTGTTATTTACTTTTATGTACAGAGCAAGTTCAGATAAAAATTTTCGTGATTTTTGGTGCTGGGGGTCATGACTAAGAAGGAGGGCTAATGGTTTAGATTGTGTTTACCGGACTCTTGGACGATTAAACTGAACTCATTGGAAGAGGAATGGCCGGTGGCATCGTATTCGGATCGCTTGTGAAGAGCGGAAGCTGACTGGAAAGGCGACGACCGTGCTGCAGCTGGTATTCCATTACGGCTCTTTGCTGCTCACAAAGCCTGGTCAATGTGTGTAACGTGGAGTTCCGGCGCGTGCTCACGTCGCACAACAGCCAGTAACCTTGCAATTTCAAGCGCTGCTGCAACATCAACAGACCGGCTGAAGCTGTTGATGACTTGCGGAAATGTACACACACGCGGCGCACCTTCGCCAGTAGCTCGGGCAAATTGGGTTAGGTTTTCAGAAACTGATGAACCACTAAGATAAAAACGTGGACAAAGCCGCCACCAAGTTACGCCCATTATCACACACAACCATGCCCGGTTGCAGGTTGAGTGGCGAGAGCCACAGCTCAGTCTGGTCTCTTATCCCCTGCCAAAGCTCTGCGGCAGTGTGCTGTTTATCCCCTAAGCATATCATCTTCAGCACGGCGTGTTGACGCATCCCCACAGCAGTGCTACGCTGCTTCCAGCTACCAGATGATGGCTGACTGGTGCTGCACGCGGAGAATTCGGAGGTGGAAGTGGAGGAGGAGAAGCCACTTACATAGTTGCTGGCGGTAACCCTGATGGAAGTAGGGCTCGCAATCCTGGACGTCGGTAGCACCTGTGCCATTGCAGGTTACAAGTTGCTCCCAGCCTCCACTACGTTCACCCAGTGTGCCGTCAGGGAAATGTAGCCTGCCTGGCCACAAGCACTTGTCCATGTGTCAGTCGTTAGGTGGACCTTAGCAGTAACTGCGTTGGTCAGGGCACGGGTGATGTTAACAGACTCATGCTGGTGTAAGGCAGGGATGGCACATCGGGAAAAATAGTTGCGGCTGGGGACTGAGTACCGAGGGATGGCCACCGACATCAGGCCGCGAAAGGACTCAGTGTCCACAAGCCTAAATGGCAACATTTCAACTGCCAGTAACTTAGAAAGTTGGGCGGTTAGTGCCATGGCTTGTGGGTGGGTGGCTGGGTATTTGCGCTTGCGTTCAAATGCCTGCGGTAAAGACATTTGGATGCTGCGCTAGGACAGGGAAGTGAATGTGGTCGCTGATGGTGCTTGTGACGGTACAGGTGCAGTCCTGAAAGCATCCCAACATAGGGGAAGAGGAGGCAGTGGTGTGACCCGCGGGCACAGATTGTGGACCCAGGCGTTCCTCCCACTTATTGCGGTGCTTGGCTGCCATGTGGCAGATCATGCTGGTGGTGGTGAGGTTGCTAGTGTTCACACCTCAGCTAATTTTGGTGTGGCACAGGTTGCAAACTACTATTCTTTTGTCGTCTGCACTTTCCGCAAAAAAGCGCCATACCGTGGAACACCTACCCCTTGGTAAGGGAGATTTCCGCAAGGGGCTGCTCCGTGGAACACTTGCGGGCCTGTTTGGTGTGGCCCGCCTTCTCCCTGTTGCCACCCCACTGCCTCTTCCAGCCTGTTGCGGTGCTGCAGATCGCTCCCCCTTAGGACTGCAGTCCTTGCTCGCGTTTCCGCCTTCCCCTGTTAGGTCAGTGATCTCATCGTCCACCAAGTCCAGTTCAACTCCCCCACTGCGATCATCCTCCTCATTTGCTGACCCCAACACAACTTCAGTAATTGACAACGGTATATCATCCTCTTCATCAACCTCTGCAGACAGTAATTGTGGTTGACTTGATGGCAACTGTGTCTCGTCATCATCCACCTCCTTAAACACATCATCTTGTGAGTGTGAAGGCTCTAGAGGTTGAGAATCAGGGCACAAGATATCATGTCCCTCTTCAAGAGTGCATGGGGAGAGGGCCAAATTAGGTGATGGGGGTGAAAATAGCTCCTCGGGGTGAGGATTGTGTTGTTGACCATACTGCTGGCTACTGAGACTGGACTTGGTGGAAGACAGGGTGGTGCTTAACCCAGTGGAAGCATTATCTGCTGCAATTCAACTGACCACCTGGTCGCACTGGTCTGACTTCAAGAGTGTTGTCTGGCGACGCCCTGCAAACTGGGCATGAGCTAGGTCTGTAACTGCTATTTGGATTAAATATAGACCTCACACACTGTCTAGAAATAAGTGTAGATTTGCTTCTCACTGCTCACAGCAAGCAGAGTTTGTATAATACAGAAACTGACTGAATGTAACTGCTATTTGGATTAAATACAGGCCTCACACGCTTGTCTAGAAATAAGTGTAGATTTGCTTCTCACTGCTCAAAGCAAGCAGAGTTTGTATAAAACAGAAACTGACTGTTACTGCTATTTGGATTAAAAATAGGCCTCACACACTGTCTAGAAATAAGTGTAGATTTGCTTCTCATTGCTCACAGCAAGCAGAGTTTGTATAATACAGAAACTGACCGAATGTAACTGCTATTTGGATTAAATATAGGCCTCACACACTGTCTAGAAATAAGTGTAGATTTGCTTCTCATTGCTCACAGCAAGCAGAGTTTGTATAATACAGAAATTGATTGTCTGTAACTGCTATTTGGATTAAATATAGGCCTCACACACTGTCTAGAAATAAGTGTAAATTTGCTTCTTACTGCTTACAGCAAGCAGAGTTTGTATAACAGAAACTGACCGAATGTAACTGCTATTTGGATTAAATATAGACCTCACACACTGTCTAGAAATAAGTGTAGATTTGCTTCTCACTGCTCACAGCAAGCAGAGTTTGTATAATACAGAAACTGACTGTCTGTAACTGCAATTTTGATTAACTATAGGCCTCACACACTGTCTAGAAATAAGTGTAGATTTGCTTCTCACTGCTCACAGCAAGCAGCGCTTGTAGAATACAGAAAATGAATGTCACTAACGGTCGCGCTGACACAAAAAAATAATTCCCCCAAAATAAATTTTGCTGCCACCTCTAACAATAGTCCTTAAAAGGACTTTTGGTTCTTTGAAATGTCTTTAAAATGAGTAATTTGTGATCAAATTCACCCTACACTCTCTGTCCCTTCCTAACAGCAGCTCTCCCTGAATCGCAATGAGCACCCGATGATGTGTTCCAGACAGCCATTCACTGTAATGCCAGTAGAAAACATAAACACAACAATAGCCAATCTCAGGGAGACCAGCTACAAAAAACACCGCAGAGCCTTATTTAAGAGTCTCAACACAGCAATCCGAAGTGCAAAGCTCCCTGGGAAACAAGAATATGCAAAATAAATGTGGAGCTCCAGTTATGGGTCTACAACACAATGAAAGCCAGATATACCTCAAAGGAAGGAAAAACCGAGCAAAGGGGTGTCTCCACTACAGAGATCACCAAATCCACCATATTAAGTGGCCCCTATGTCAAGATCCTGCTTTTTTTTACAAGCTTTAAGGATGTGACGGGGAAAACCTAAGCTAGTTATCCATCCACAGACAGATGTTTCGGGGTGTTGTCCCTCATCAGTGCGGAGTAGGATTCTGGCTAACCGTGAGCAATGCCTCGGAGACTACTCAAACACAACAATAGCTGATCTCAGGGAGACCAGCTACAAAAAACACCACGGAGCCTCATTTAAGAGTCTCAACATAGCAATCCAAACTGCAAAGCTCCCTGGGAAACAGTAATATGCAAAATAAATGTGGAGCCCCAGTTATGGGTCTACAACACAATGAAAGCCAGATATCCCTCAAAGGAAGGAAAACCAAGCAAAGGGGTGTCTCCGTTACAGAGATCACCAAATCCACCATATTAAGTGGCTCTATGTCAAGATCCTGCTTTTTTACAAGCTTTAAGGATGTGACCGGGAAAAACCTAAGCCAGTTATCCATCCACAGACAGCTGTTTCGGGGTGTTGCCCCTCATCAGTGCAGAGTAGGATTCTGGCTAACCAGGAGCAATGCCTCGGAGACTACTCAAACACAACAATAGCTGATCTCAGGGAGACCAGCTACAAAAAACACCGCGGAGCCTCACTTAAGAGTCTCAACACAGCAATCCGAAGTGCAAAGCTCCCTGGGAAACAGTGGGCAAAATAAATGTGGAGCCCCAGTTATAGGTCTACAACACAATGAAAGCCAGATATCCCTCAAAGGAAGGAAAACCAAGCAAAGGGGTGTCTCCATTACAGAGATCACCAAATCCACCACATTAAGTGGCCCCTATGTCAAGATCCCGCTTTTTTAAAAGGACTTTTGGTTCTTTGAAACATCTTTAAAATGAGTAATTTGTGATCAAATTCACCCTACACTCTCTGTCCCTTCCTAACAGCGGCTCTCCCTGACTTGCAATGAGCACCCGATGATGTATTCCAGCCAGACATTCACTGTAATGCCAGTAAAAAACATGTCTAATGGCATTACAGTGATGGCAATACTTACCTGCACGTTTATTTACTGCTTAGAAAGTGCCAAACGTGCAGGGAGGAGACTCGAGCATGGCGCTCGAGCACATGTGGTACTCAGCCGAGTGCTCGGATCTGCCGAGCATAGCGATGTTCGAGAAGAACCGGTACTCGGCCGAGCATGCTCGCTCATCACTATTGATGACGCCGAGCAATTCCTCCCCGGTGTGACTCCATTTCCCAGCCTGACCAGGTGCAGAACAGCGTGACACTGCCGTTGTCTGCATAGGTGGTATGCTGGAGGACCATTCTTAACTGGGCCTACAGTGGAGGCTGAGGACAAGGTGGAGTTTGAGGAGACAGAGGAGGATATTGGCGCTGCAATCACAGCATGAGAACACAGAGAAGGCATTGCCATTACCTGGCCAAGTTGCTGGTGTGCCTGGTCCGGAAACACATTTACCCAGTGAGCTGTAAAGGACATATATTGTCCTTGACCATAGTTACAGCTCCACACGTCGGCACTGCCATGAACTGCCATGCACGTTCGGCTCCAGACCTCCCACTGCTGCCACCAGGGGCGTACCTAACGGCTTATGGGCCCTGGTGCAAGAGTTCAGCTTGGACCCCCTTCCCTCAGTGCTTTGTGTGTCTTCTTATGCGGGACAAAGTTCTTTGGGCCCCCTCAGGTTCCCGGGCCCGGTAGCGACTGCTACCTCTGCACCCCCTATAGATACGCCCATGGCTGCCACCCTGCTGACTGATGGCTACGCTAGTACCCTTATGGCTCATGCACAAGCTACCAACCTCATCCCCTGATGATGATGATTATGATGATGATGATGAAGCTCCCTCTTCACCCAGCTTCCACGTATGATCGGCTATGTCATCATCCACTACTGTCTGCACATACTCCATTTTTGAAGATTCTGATTCCTTGGAACACCTTTTGGAAGTCTGAGATGTACAGGACATTTTAGATGGACTTCTCACCCTTGGCCCTTCTCTACTTTCTTCATTTCTTCCATTTATCTTTTTATTCCACTCATTTTCTCGACCCTTTCTGCTCCTTCCCCTCCCTCACCCCCTTTTTTTCATTTTTTTGTAATTTTTTTTATTATTATGTATTTCCTTTCCTTTTCAAATGGTACTTATTTGGAATTGATTTTACATCATATGTTTCTAAACATGCCTTTAGTCATTACTTCAATGATGTCTAGTTTTGACTCACACCAAAGTATTTGTCATACTTATTGTATCGTATTGTACTACTGTATGATGTCTCCTGTAGGGCTCTTGCATTGCACGGTCAACTAGCTTTGTAGATCTTTCAGATGACCATATAATCCTGTACTGTTCTATCCATCTTTCTGTTATTTTCTCTATTTGTGGGTGAAAAATTGTAAGACCCAATAAACTCTTTAATTAGAAAGGTGTTATAGAATTGCTTAGCTAATAAAGTAGAAGGTGGGCTCAGTTCTACCAGCACCTGGTTTTGGCTCATAATCACTGATGGAAATCAGTGCCCAAATCACTGAAGTGTGAACTTGGCCTGACTGTGTGAAAACGACCTTACTGTATTCACGTACAGTGCTATTAACATAGTAAAGCTTTGTAATAGTTAGAGTATTAGAACGGCAAGCTATATTGATATAACTTTATATACTTTATATAAGTTCATTCTAAGGGAGGGCCAAATCCTGACTTAGGCCTCTCACCCAGTTAAGGCTATACCCTCTGCTCTGCGCTGATGAGGGACAATCACCCCAAAATAGCTGTCTGCAGATGAGGTGCTAGCTTATTTAATATCCGAGTCATGTCTCAAGGCCTATTTAAAAGGTCAAACATTAACTTAGCTGCTGAATAGCTGCCTTACATCTGGCGGTATCAGAGGCAGAGCTTGTAGAGGAGAGATAGTACCCTCCAAATCATGGATAATTTTTCTCACAGTAGAATGGTGGTCTTCAAATTGTTTGGAAATGGCCAATCCTTCCCAGATTCATGGACAGGAACAATTGCTTCTGATTATTCCTAATGTCTTTCCTCCTTGGGATTGTGTTAACACACACCTGAGTGCTCCAGACATGCAAACCGCCAAAATGCCTGCTTTTATAGAGGTGTGGGTACTCTGTTTATCAAGTAATCAAGCTCATTTGATTGGCAGCACCTGGCTGCTACTTAACCTCTTAGTTCCTATAATAGCAGTAAGAATGTACTTAATTTTTTCACACACAGCTTCTGTAGTTTGGCCTGGTTTTTGTTAAATGATGACACAGTGTATTTTTTTCACATGTTGTTGCTCATCAGAGGATGAGATTTTGTTCAAATTATGTCCCGATGCGTAAAACTATAGAATTTAAAAAGGGTATACTTTGTTTTTCTCATGACTGTAAATTATGTCACGTGTAATGCTAGTGTTTTATATGGTGCCTGGTTAATCACCACACTAAAGAAAATGAGTCACAATAAATGTCCATTAAATCTAATGTAACATAACATAAAGAATTCCCCTGACAGTTGATACATCTGATTTATGTGTCACTGCATCATAAAATGAGTCGGTAAGTGCTCATTTAAATGCAAAATCACACCAAGTTATCTATATTTGTCATACACACAGGCTGTCATATAATGAGGGTACATATTGCTTAAAATATATCACTTTAATCTATGGTAGTGTGATGTCAACAAGTAACATCCTTACTAACGTACAGGAAATTACTGGTTGGAGGTAATGGTCTATGTATTGCTCGTTAAAACTGGAGTTTGTTTATATGCTCCTGGAATTAATGACTACGACTTTTTCTTGTAATTTTGTGTCAATTTCTTATACTTCCTGATGTCTTGCATGTCATCCAATAATGTAATAAAATCAAGGTAAGTACTCACAAGCAAGCGTTAACATCTGACATAAAAAAAAAAAGAGATGCCTATGCATTCTGTATAATGCCTAAAGTATGTTTGGCAAAGTATGAAATGTCTGTGTTATTTAAGTTTTTTAATACTTAATATATAGAATGATGAGTAATCTTTGGGAAAAGTATGCGATGTTAACAAGTATTAAATGTTAAGAAGCCTTTATTGATTAGTGTTGGGCGCAAATATTCGAATCGCAAATATTTATCGCGAATATTGGCACTTCGAGAATTTCCAAATATTTAGAATATAGTGCTATATATTCGTACTTTCACATATTCTCCTTTTTTTTTCCATGAGTAACCTCCCTCTTGCTTATGGGACCAATGAGAAGGCTGCAATGTCTTTGTCTGAGCTTATCAACATCCCTAGCAACGAATAGGAAAGTTGCCTCCCCAGCAGCCATTTTCTGTAGTGTAATGGAGTTCTGAGAGAAACAGCAGTGTCATTGCTGTGCTCTGTGCTTTGCTGTGTATACATTAAACAGTTAACTTAGATATATAATTCAGATAGTTAGGGGGAGATAGTCAGTGTAGGTTACATTGATTTATAGTGTAGCTGATAGGGTGTTAGGTAGTATGATAGTGTGATCGGCTGACCATTCATACATAGTGTTTTGATGTCACTCAGTTGTACTTATTGCGCAAAAATATGTGCATAATAAATTTTGGAGTATATATTGGAGCACTCTATCTGCATATAACTAGAGATGAGTGAACACCTGGATGTTCGGGTTCGAGAAGTTCGGCCGAACTTCCCGAAATTGTTCGGGTTCGGGATCCGAACTCGACCCGAACTTTATCACGAACCCGAACCCCATTGAAGTCAATGGGGACCCGAACTTTTAGGCACTAAAAAGTCTGTAAAATAGTCCAGGAACGGGCTAGAGGGCTGCCAAAGGCAGCAAAATGTAGGTAAATCCCCTGCAAACAAATGTGGACAGGGAAATGAATTAAAATAAAATAATATAAATAAAATTTAACCAATATCAATTGGAGACAGGTCCCACTGCAAGGAATCATGCGTCATATCACTCAACACTGGAGAAGGCCACTTTCAGTTATTTCCGCCCCAGCACCCAGACAGAGGAGAGAGATCCCACAGCAAGGAATCATGCGTCATATCACCCACCACCGGAGAAGGCCACTCTCAGTTATTTTGGCCCAACACCCAGACAGAGGAGAGAGGTCCCACAGCAAGGAATCATGCGTCATATCAACCACCACCGGAGAAGGCCACTCTCAGTTATTTTGGCCCAACACCCAGACAGAGGAGAGAGGTCCCACAGCAAGGAATCATGCGTCATATCACCCACCACCGGAGAAGGCCACTCTCAGTTATTTCGGCCAGCACCCAGACCGAGGAGAGAGGTCCCATAGCAAGGAATCATGCGTCATATCACCCACCACTGGAGAAGGCCACTTTCAGTTATTTCGGCCCAGCACCCAGACCGAGGATACAGGTCCCACAGCAAGGAATCATGCGTCATATCACCCACCACCGGAGAAGGCCACTCTCAGTTATTTCGGCCAGCACCCAGACCGAGGAGAGAGGTCCCACAGCAAGGAATCATGCGTCATATCACCCACCACTGGAGAAGGCCACTTTCAGTTATTTCGGCCCAGCACCCAGACCGAGGATACAGGTCCCACAGCAAGGAAACATGCATCATATCACGCACCACTGGAGAAGGCCACTTTCAGTTATTTCGGCCAGCACCCAGACCGAGGAGAGAGGTGCCACTGCAAGGAATCATGCGTCATATCACCCACCACTGGAGAAGGCCACTTTCAGTTATTTCGGCCAGCACCCAGACCGAGGATACTGTTCCCACAGCAAGGAATCATGCGTCATATCACGCACCACTGGAGAAGGCCACTTTCAGTTATTTCGGCCAGCACCCAGACCGAGGATACAGGTTCCACAGCAAGGAATAATGCGTCATATCACCCACCACTGGAGAAGGCCACTTTCAGTTATTTCGGCCCCAGCACCCAGATAGAGGAGAGAGGTCCCACAGCAAGGAATCATGCGTCATATCACCCACCACTGGAGAAGGCCATTTTCAGTTATTTAGGCCCCAGCACCCAGTCAGAGGAGAGAGGTCCCACAGCAAGGAATCATGTGTCATATCAACCAGCACCGGAGAAGGCCACTCTCAGTTATTTCAGCCCAGCACCCAGACAGAGGAGAGAGGTGCCACAGCAAGGAATCATGCGTCATATCAACCACCACCGGAGAAGGCCACTCTCAGTTATTTCGGCCTAGCACCCAGACAGAGGAGAGAGGTCCCACAGCAAGGAATCATGCGTCATATCACCCACCACTGGAGAAGGCCATTTTCAGTTATTTAGGCCCAGCACCCAGACAGAGGAGAGAGGTCCCACAGCAAGGAATCATGCGTCATATCACCCACCACTGGAGAAGGCCACTCTCAGTAATTTCAACCCAGCACCCAGACAGAGGAGAGAGGTCCCACAGCAAGGAATCATGCGTCATTTCAACCACCACTGGAGAAGGCCATTTTCAGTTATTTAGGCCCCAGCACCCAGTCAGAGGAGAGAGGTCCCACTGCAATGAATCATGCTTCATATCACCCACCACTGGAGAAGGCCATTTTCAGTTATTTAAGCCCAGCACCCAGACAGAGAGAGAGGTCCCACAGCAAGGAATCATGCGTCATATCACCCACCACTGGAGAAGGCCACTTTCAGTTATTTCGGCCCAGCACCCAGACCGAGGATACAGGTCCCACAGCAAGGAATCATGCGTCATATCACCCACCACCGGAGAAGGCCACTCTCAGTTATTTCGGCCAGCACCCAGACCGAGGAGAGGTCCCACAGCAAGGAATCATGCGTCATATCACCCACCACTGGAGAAGGCCACTCTCAGTAATTTCAGCCCAGCACCCAGACAGAGGAGAGAGGTCCCACAGCAAGGAATCATGCGTCATATCACCCACCACTGGAGAAAGCCATTTTCAGTTATTTAGGCCCCAGCACCCAGTCAGAGGAGAGAGGTCCCACTGCAAGGAATCATGCGTCATATCACCCACCACTGGAGAAGGCCACTGTCAGTAATTTCAGCCCAGCACCCAGACAGAGGAGAGAGGTCCCACAGCAAGGAATCATGCGTCATTTCAACCACCAACGGAGAAGGCCACTCTCAGTTATTTCGGCCCAGCACCCAGACAGAGGAGAGAGGTCCCACAGCAAGGAATCATGCGTCATATCACCCACCACTGGAGAAGGCCATTTTCAGTTATTTAGGCCCCAGCACCCAGTCAGAGAGAGAGGTCCCACTGCAAGGAATCATGCGTCATATCACCCACCACTGGAGAAGGCCACTCTCAGTAATTTCAGCCCAGCACCCAGACAGAGAGAGAGGTCCCACAGCAAGGAATCATGCGTCATTTCAGCCACCACTGGAGAAGGCCATTTTCAGTTATTTAGGCCCCAGCACCCAGTCAGAGGAGAGAGGTCCCACTGCAAGGAATCATGCGTCATATCACCCACCACTGGAGAAGGCCATTTTCAGTTATTTAGGCCCAGCACCCAGACAGAGGAGAGGTCCCACAGCAAGGAATCATGCATCATATCACCCACCACTGGAGAAGGCCACTCTCAGTAATTTCAGCCCAGCACCCAGACAGAGGAGAGAGGTCCTACAGCAAGGAATCATGTGTCATATCACCCACCACTGGAGAAGGCCACTCTCAGTAATTTCAGCCCAGCACCCAGACAGAGAGAGAGGTCCCACAGCAAGGAATCATGCGTCATATCAACCACCACCGGAGAAGGCCACTCTCAGTTATTTCGGCCCAGCACCCAGACAGAGGAGAGAGGTCCCACAGCAAGGAATCATGCGTCATATCACCCACCACTGGAGAAGGCCATTTTCAGTTATTTAGGCACCAGCACCCAGTCAGAGGAGAGGGTCCCACAGCAAGGAATCATGCGTCATATCAGCCACCACCGGAGAAGGCCACTCTCAGTAATTTCAGCCCAGCACCCAGACAGAGGAGAGAGGTCCCACAGCAAGGAATCATGCGTCATATCACCCACCACTGGAGAAGGCCATTTTCAGTTATTTAGGCCCCAGCACCCAGTCAGAGGAGAGAGGTCCCACAGCAAGGAATCATGCGTCATATCAGCCACCACCGGAGAAGGCCACTCTCAGTTATTTCGGCCCCACCACCCACTGGAGAAGGCCACTTTCAGTTATTTTTCCGCCCGCACCCAGACAGAGGAGAGAGATCCCACAGCAAGGAATCATGCGTCATATCACTCCAACACTGGAGAAGGCCACTTTCAGTTATTTCGCCCCAGCACCCAGACAGAGGAGAGAGTCCCACAGCAAGGAATCATGCGTCATATCACCCACCACCGGAGAAGGCCACTCTCAGTTATTTTGGCTCAACACCCAGACAGAGGAGAGAGGTCCCACAGCAAGGAATCATGCGTCATATCACCCACCACCGGAGAAGGCCACTCTCAGTTATTTTGGCCCAACACCCAGACAGAGGAGAGGTCCCTAGCAAGGAATCATGCGTCATATCACCCACCACCGGAGAAGGCCACTCTCAGTTATTTCGGCCAGCACCCAGACCGAGGAGAGAGGTCCCATAGCAAGGAATCATGCGTCATATCACCCACCACTGGAGAAGGCCACTTTCAGTTATTTCGGCCTAGCACCCAGACCGAGGATACAGGTCCCACAGCAAGGAATCATGCGTCATATCACCCACCACCGGAGAAGGCCACTTTCAGTTATTTCGGCCCAGCACCCAGACCGAGGAGAGAGGTCCCACAGCAAGGAATCATGCGTCATATCACCCACCACTGGAGAAGGCCACTTTCAGTTATTTCGGCCTAGCACCCAGACCGAGGAGAGAGGTCCCACAGCAAGGAATCATGCGTCATATCACCCACCACTGGAGAAGGCCACTTTCAGTTATTTCGGCTAGCACCCAGACCGAGGATAGAGGTCCCACTGCAAGGAATCATGCGTCATATCACCCACCACTGGAGAAGGCCACTTTCAGTTATTTCGGCCAGCACCCAGACCGAGGATACAGGTCCCACAGCAAGGAATCATGCGTCATATCACCCACCACTGGAGAAGGCCACTTTCAGTTATTTCGGCCTAGCACCCAGACCGAGGATACAGGTTCCACAGCAAGGAATCATGCGTCATATCACCCACCACTGGAGAAGGCCACTTTCAGTTATTTCGGCCCCAGCACCCAGACAGAGGAGAGGGTCCACAGCAAGGAATCATGCGTCATATCACCCACCACTGGAGAAGGCCACTTTCAGTTATTTAGGCCCCAGCACCCAGTCAGAGGAGAGGTCCACAGCAAGGAATCATGCGTCATATCAGCCAGCACCGGAGAAGGCCATCATGCCCAGGCCCAGTCAGAGGAGAGAGGTGCCACAGCAAGGAATCATCGTCATATCAGCCACCACCGGAGAAGGCCACTCTCAGTTATTTCAGCCCAGCACCCAGACAGAGGAGAGAGGTCCCACAGCAAGGAATCATGCGTCATATCACCCACCACTGAGAAGGCCATTTTCAGTTATTTAGGCCCAGCACCCAGACAGAGGAGAGGGTCCCACAGCAAGGAATCATGCGTCATATCACCCACCACTGGAGAAGGCCACTCTCAGTAATTTCAACCCAGCACCCAGACAGAGGAGAGAGGTCCCACAGCAAGGAATCATGCGTCATTTCAACCACCACTGGAGAAGGCCATTTTCAGTTATTTAGGCCCCAGCACCCAGTCAGAGGAGAGAGGTCCCACTGCAATGAATCATGCTTCATATCACCCACCACTGGAGAAGGCCATTTTCAGTTATTTAAGCCCAGCACCCAGACAGAGGAGAGAGGTCCCACAGCAAGGAATCATGCGTCATATCACCCACCACTGGAGAAGGCCACTTTCAGTTATTTCGGCCCAGCACCCAGACCGAGGATACAGGTCCCACAGCAAGGAATCATGCGTCATATCACCCACCACCGGAGAAGGCCACTCTCAGTTATTTCGGCCAGCACCCAGACCGAGGAGAGAGGTCCCACAGCAAGGAATCATGCGTCATATCACCCACCACTGGAGAAGGCCACTCTCAGTAATTTCAGCCCAGCACCCAGACAGAGGAGAGAGGTCCCACAGCAAGGAATCATGCGTCATATCACCCACCACTGGAGAAAGCCATTTTCAGTTATTTAGGCCCCAGCACCCAGTCAGAGGAGAGAGGTCCCACTGCAAGGAATCATGCGTCATATCACCCACCACTGGAGAAGGCCACTGTCAGTAATTTCAGCCCAGCACCCAGACAGAGGAGAGAGGTCCCACAGCAAGGAATCATGCGTCATTTCAACCACCAACGGAGAAGGCCACTCTCAGTTATTTCGGCCCAGCACCCAGACAGAGGAGAGAGGTCCCACAGCAAGGAATCATGCGTCATATCACCCACCACTGGAGAAGGCCATTTTCAGTTATTTAGGCCCCAGCACCCAGTCAGAGGAGAGAGGTCCCACTGCAAGGAATCATGCGTCATATCACCCCACCACTGGAGAAGGCCACTCTCAGTAATTTCAGCCCAGCACCCAGACAGAGGAGAGAGGTCCCACAGCAAGGAATCATGCGTCATTTCAACCACCACTGGAGAAGGCCATTTTCAGTTATTTAGGCCCCAGCACCCAGTCAGAGGAGAGAGGTCCCACTGCAAGGAATCATGCGTCATATCACCCACCACTGGAGAAGGCCATTTTCAGTTATTTAGGCCCAGCACCCAGACAGAGGAGAGAGGTCCCACAGCAAGGAATCATGCATCATATCACCCACCACTGGAGAAGGCCACTCTCAGTAATTTCAGCCCAGCACCCAGACAGAGGAGAGAGGTCCTACAGCAAGGAATCATGTGTCATATCACCCACCACTGGAGAAGGCCACTCTCAGTAATTTCAGCCCAGCACCCAGACAGAGGAGAGAGGTCCCACAGCAAGGAATCATGCGTCATATCAACCACCACCGGAGAAGGCCACTCTCAGTTATTTCGGCCCAGCACCCAGACAGAGGAGAGAGGTCCCACAGCAAGGAATCATGCGTCATATCACCCACCACTGGAGAAGGCCATTTTCAGTTATTTAGGCACCAGCACCCAGTCAGAGGAGAGAGGTCCCACAGCAAGGAATCATGCGTCATATCAACCACCACCGGAGAAGGCCACTCTCAGTAATTTCAGCCCAGCACCCAGACAGAGGAGAGAGGTCCCACAGCAAGGAATCATGCGTCATATCACCCACCACTGGAGAAGGCCATTTTCAGTTATTTAGGCCCCAGCACCCAGTCAGAGGAGAGAGGTCCCACAGCAAGGAATCATGCGTCATATCAACCACCACCGGAGAAGGCCACTCTCAGTTATTTCGGCCCCACCACCCAGACAGAAGAGAGGTTCATTCAACTTTGGGTTGCACCGCAAGATCATGGTAAAGTTAAAAAAAATGAGGATTCAATAAAGAAGTGCCCCGGACTACAAGAATACATGGTTAAGGGGGAGGCAGTTATAAATGTCTATTCTGCACAAGGGAGGCACAGGTCCTGTGGGATCCATGCCTGGTTCATTTTTATGAACGTCAGCTTGTCCACGTTGGCTGTGGACAGGCGGCTGCGATTGTCAGTAATGACGCCCCCCTGCCGTGCTGAATACACGTTCAGACAAAACGCTGGCCGCCAGGCAGGCCAGCACCTCCAAGGCATAAAATGCTAACTCTGGCCACGTGGACAATTTGGAGACCCAGAAGTTGAATGGGGCCGAACCATCAGTCAGTACGTGGAGGGGTGTGCAGACGTACTGTTCAACCATGTTAGTGAAATGCTGCCTCCTGCTAACACGTTTCATATCAGGTGGTGGTGCAGTTAACTGTGGCGTGGAGACAAAACTTTTCCACATTTCTGCCATGCTATCCCTGCCCTCAGAGGAGCTGGCCGTGACTCAGCTGCGTTGGCGACCTCTTGCTCCTCCTCTGCCTTCGCCTTGGGCTTCCACCTGTTCCCCTGTGACATTTGGGAATGCTCTCAGGAGCGCCTCTACCAGCGTGCGCTTGTACTCGCGCATCTTCCTATCACACTCCAGTGCAGGAAGTAAGGTGGGCACATTGTCTTTGTACCGGGGATCCAGCAGGGTGGCAACCCAGTAGTCCGCACAGGTTAAAAACAAGCTGTCCTCTGTGGGAGGCGTATTGTCATCGTCCTCCGTATCCCCCCAGCCACGCACCAGTGATGGGCCTGAGCTGTGTCGGGTGCCACCCCGCTGTGAACCTGCTTCATCCTCATCCTCCTCCATGTCCTCCTCATCCTCCTCGTCCTCCAGTAGTGGGCCCTGGCTGGCGACATTTGTACCTGGCCTCTGCTGTTGCAAAAAACCTCCCTCTGAGCCACTTCTAACAGACTGGCCTGAAAGTGCTAAAAATGACCCCTCATCCTCCTCCTCCTCCTCCTGGGCCACCTCCTCTTCCATCATCGCCCTAAGCGTTTTCTCAAGGAGACATAGAAGTGGTATTGTAACGCTGATAACGGTGTCATCACCACTGGCCATGTTGGTGGAGTACTCGAAACAGCGCAACAGGGCACACAGGTCTCGCATGGAGGCCCAATCATTGGTGGTGAAGTGGTGCTGTTCCACAGTGCGACTGACACGTGTGTGCTGCAGCTGAAACTCCACTATGGCCTGCTGCTGCTCGCACAGTCTCTCCAGCATGTGCAAGGTGGAGTTCCACCTGGTGGGCACGTCGCATATGAGGCGTTGAGCGGGAAGGCCGAAGTTACGCTGTAGCGCAGACAGGCGAGCAGCGGCAGGATGTGAACGCCGGAAGCGCGCACAGACGGCCCTCACTTTATGCAGCAGCTCTGACATGTCGGGGTAGTTGTGAATGAACTTCTGCACCACCAAATTCAGCACATGCGCCAGGCAAGGGATGTGCGTCAAATCGGCTAGTCCCAGAGCTGCGAAGAGATTTCACCCATTATCGCACACCACCAGGCCGGGCTTGAGGCCCACCGGCAGAAACCACTCGTTGGTCTGTTGTTCAATACCCCGCCACAACTCCTGCGCGGTGTGGGGCTTGTCCCCCAAACATATGAGTTTCAGAATGGCCTGCTGACGTTTACCCCGGGCTGTGCTGAAGTTGGTGGTGAAGGTGTGTGGCTGACTGGATGAGCTGGTGGAAGCAGAGGAGGAGGAAGCCGAGTAGGAGGAGGAGGCCACAGGAGGCAAAGAATGATGCCCTGCGATCCTTGGCGGCGGAAGGACGTGCGCCAAGGAACTCTCCGCCTGCGACCCAGCCGCCACTACATGTACCCAGTGTGCAGTTAGGGAGACATAGCGTCCCTGGCCGTGCTTACTGGTCCATGTATCTGTGGTTAGGTGGACCTTGCCACAGATGGCGTTGTGCAGTGCACACTTGATTTTATCAGATACTTGGTTGTGCAGGGAAGGCACGGCTGTCTTGGAGAAGTAGTGGCTGCTGGGAACAACATACTGTGGGACAGCCATGGACATCAGCTGTTTGAAGCTGTCTGTGTCCACCAGCCTGAATGACAGCATTTCAAAGGCCAGTAGTTTAGAAATGCTGGCATTCAGGATCAGGGCTCGAGGGTGGCTAGGTGGGAATTTACGCTTTCTCTCCAAGGTTTGTGAGATGGAGAGCTGAACGCTGCGGTATGACATGGTGGAGATGCTTGGTGACGCAGTTGGTGTTGTCGGTGGCACATCCTCTGTTTGGTGGGCGGCAGGTGCCAACATTCCTCCCGAGGCGGAGGAAGAGGCCGAGGCAGCAGCAGAAGAGGGAGCAGGGGGAGCCAGAGTGAGTTCCTTGCTTTTAAGGTGTTTACTCCACTGCAGTTCATGCTTTGCATGTAGATGCCTGGTCATGCAGGTTGTGCTAAGGTTCAGAACGTTAATGCCTCACTTCAGGATCTGATGGCACAGCGTGCAAACCACTCGGGTCTTGTCATCAGCACATTGTTTAAAGAAGTGCCATGCCAGGGAACTCCTTGAAGCTGCCTTTGGGGTGCTCGGTCCCTGGTGGCGGTGGACAGTAGCAGGCGAACTCTCTTGGCAGCGGCTGGTCTGCTTTTGCCCCCTGCTCCCTCTTTTGCTATGCTGTTGGCTCGGTCTCACCACTGCCTCTTCCTCTGAACTATGAAAGTCAGTGGCACGACCTTCATTCCATGTGGGGTCTAGGACCTCATCGTCCCCTGCATCGTCTTCCACACAGTCTTCCTCCCTGACCTCCTGTTTGATCTGCACACTGCAGAAAGACGCAGCAGTTGGCACCTGTGTTTCGTCATCATCAGAGATGTGCGGACTCCGGTGAGGTGGTATTCCCATGTCCTCATCATCAGGAAACATCAGTGGTTGTGCATCAGTGCATTCTATGTCTTCCACCACTGGGGAAGGGCTAGGTGGATTTCCTTGGGAAACCCTGCCAGCAGAGTCTTCAAACAACATAAGAGACTGTTGCATAACTTGAGGCTCTGACAGTTTCGCTGATATGCATGGGGGTGATGTGACAGACTGATGGGCTTGGTTTTCAGGTGCCACCTGTGCGCTTTCAGCAGAAGACTGGGTGGGAGATAATGTTGTGAACATGTTGGATCCACTGTCGGGCCACCCAATTGACTAGCGCCTGTACCTGCTCAGGTCTTACCATTCTTAGGACGTGTGGCTGTGGCAGAATGGCCACGTCCTCTCCCAGCACCAGAGGGTACACTACCTCCACCACGACTGCTTCCGCGTCCGTTACTAGATGTTTTCCTCATTGTTACCGTTCACCAAGCACCACAATAAGAAAAAAAAAAATTGGCCCAATGTATTGATTTCAAATTCAGGCCATTTTTTACAGGCACCTAACACTATATGCCTATTTATTTATGTAGCGTATTACACTAATCCAGGCACAGCAGTAACCACTGATTTAGGGGAATATCTCTTGTAGGGCTAGTATTTAGGCCCTGGATGAAAGGTATCCTTTTATGGACAGATTTACACTTGGCCTGAAACAGCTGGGACACCAGATTCAGGGTATTGCTATTTTGGCAATTGAATGTCACCCCAGAACAAAATATATGTTTTTGCTGATACTATGAATCCTGGCCTGCAACAGCTGGGACACCAGATTCAGGGTATTGCTATTTTGGCAATTGAATGTCACCCCAGAACAAAATATATGTTTTGCAAGACACTATGAATCCTGGCCTGCAACAGCTGGGACACCAGATTCAGGGTATTGCTATTTTGGCAGATTAATTTGACCCCAGAACAAAATATATGTTTTGCAAGACACTATGAAATCTCTCCTGCAACAGCTGGGACACCAGATTCAGGGTATTGCTATTTTGGCAGATTAATTTCACCCCAGAACAAAATATATGCTTTGCAAGACACTATGAAATCGGCCTGCAACAGCTGGGACACCAGATTCAGGGTATTGCTATTTTGGCAGATTAATTTCACCCCAGAACAAAATATATGTTTTTGCGGACACTATGAATCCTGGCCTGCAACAGCTGGGACACCAGATTCAGGGTATTGCTATTTTGGCAATTGAATGTCACCCCAGAACAAAATATATGTTTTTGCGGACACTATGAATCCTGGCCTGCAACAGCTGGGACAACAGATTCAGGGTATTGCTATTTTGGCAATTAAATTTCACCCCAGAACAAAATATATGTTTTGACGGACACTATGAAACGTGGCCTGCAACAGCTGGGACACCAGATTCAGGGTATTGCTATTTTGGCAATTGAATGTCACCCCAGAACAAAATATATGTTTTTGCGGACACTATGAATCCTGGCCTGCAACAGCTGGGACACCAGATTCAGGGTATTGCTATTTTGGCAATTGAATGTCACCCCAGAACAAAATATATGTTTTTGCGGACACTATGAATCCTGGCCTGCAACAGCTGGGACACCAGATTCAGGGTATTGCTATTTTGGCAATTGAATGTCACCCCAGAACAAAATATATGTTTTTGCGGACACTGTGAATCCTGGCCGGCAACAGCTGGGACACCAGATTCAGGGTATTGCTATTTTGGCAATTGAATGTCACCCCAGAACAAAATATAAGTTTTTGCGGACACTGTGAATCCTGGCCTGCAACAGCTGGGACACTAGATTCAGGGTATTGCTATTTTGGCAATTGAATGTCACCCCAGAACAAAATATATGTTTTTGCGGACACTATGAATCCTGGCCTGCAACAGCTGGGACACCAGATTCAGGGTATTGCTATTTTGGCAATTGAATTTCACCCCAGAACAAAATATATGTTTTGACGGACACTATGAATCCTGGCCTGCAACAGCTGGGACACCAGATTCAGGGTATTGCTATTTTGGCAATTGAATGTCACCCCAGAACAAAATATATGTTTTGCAAGACACTATGAAATCTGGCCTGCAACAGCGGGGACACCAGATTCAGGGTATTGCTATTTTGGCAGATAAATTTCACCCCAGAACAAAATATATGTTTTGGTGGACACTATTCTATTTTGCCAGCCACAGCTGAAACCACTGATTTATGGTATTGCTATTTTGGCAATTGAATTTCGCCCCAGAACAAAATATATGTTTTGGCGGACACTATGAAATCTGGCCTGCAACAGCTGGGACACCAGATTTAGGGTATTGCTATTTTGGCAGATTAATTTCACCCCAGAACAAATCTTGGCTGCAAAAAAAGTGTCACTCATGTGGTATCGCCGTACTCCAGGAGAAGTAGGGCAATGTGTTTTGGGGTGTATTTTTACATATACCCATACTGTGTGTGAGAAATATCGCTGTAACGACAACTTTTTAAATTTTTTATACAAAGTTGTCAGTTTACAGAGATATTTCTCTCACCCAACTATGGTATATGTGAAAATACACCCCAAGCTACATTGCCTTCTCTGACTACTGGCGATACCACATGGTGACACTTTTGCAGCCAAGATGCAAAGGGCCCAAATTCCAATGAGTACCTTTTAGGAGGAGCATTTTTACGCATTTTTCTTCTCATGCTTTAGGGCCCCTAAAATGCCAGGGCAGTATAAATACCCCACATGTGACCCCATTTTGGAAAGAAGACACCCAAGGTATTCCATGAGGGCATGGCGAGTTCATAGAAAAAAATTTTTGGGCACAAGTTAGTGGAAATTGATTTTTATTGTTTTTCTCACAAAGTCTCCCTTTCCGCTAACTTTTGACAAAAAGTTTAATTTTCATGGACTCACTATGCCCCTCAGCGAATACCTTGGGGTGTCTTCTTTCCAAAATGGGGTCACATGTGGGGTATTTATACTGCCCTGGCATTTTAGGGGCCCTAAGCGTGAGAAGAAAAATGCGTAAAATGCCCTCCTAAAAGTTACTCATTGGAATTTGGGCCCCTTTGCGCATCTTGGCTGCAAAAAGTGTCACACATGTGGTATCGCCGTACTCAGGAGAAGTAGGGCAATGTGTTTTAGGGTGTATTTTTACATATACCCATGCTGGGTGAGAGAAATATCTCTGTAAATTGCCAACTTTGAATAAAAAATTTAAAAAGTTGTCATTTACAGAGATATTTCTCACACGCAACATGGGTATATATAAATACCCCAAACACATTGCCCTACTTCTCCTGAGTACGGCGATACCACATGTGTGACACTTTTGCAGCCAAGATGCAAAGGGCCTAAAACCAATGAGTACCTTTAGGATTTCACAGGGCATTTTTACGTATTTGATTCTCACGCTTTAGGACCCTAAAATGCCAGGGCAGTATAAATACCCCACATGTGACCCCATTTTGGAAAGAAGACACCCCAAGGTATTCTGTGAGGGCATGGCGAGTTCACATAAAAAAATTTTTGACACAAGTTAGCGGAAATTGATATATATATATATATTTTTTTTACAAAGTCTCATATTCCACTAACTTGTGACAAAAAATAAAATTTTACATGAACTCGCCATACCCCTCACGGAATACCTTGGGGTGTCTTCTTTCTAAAATGGGGTCACATGTGGGGTATTTATACTGCCCTGGCATTTTAGGGGTCTCCGTAATCATTACACGTATGGCCAGCATTAGGAGTTTCTGCGATTCTCCGTATATTGAGCATACGGGTAATGAGATTTTTTTCCGTTCAGCCTCTGCGCTGAAAAAAAATAAAAATGAACGGCACAGATTTCTTCATTCGCATCGATCAATGTGGATGAAAAAATCTCTGCCAAATCAGTGACTGCGGTGCGGTGGGCTGGGCGCTAACTACCTAACAAGTAGCTAACTAACTGGCGGTGATAGGGGACCCTTATGCCCCATTCACACGTCCGAAATTCTGTTTGCGGAGCGGAATTGCGGACCCATTCATTTCTATGGGGACAGACTTTGTCCCGCTCGGATCGGAATTACGGATCCGCGCTTCGAGTCTGCACTTCCGTTCGCAAAAATATAGAACATGTCCTATTCTTGTCCGCAGTTGCGGACAAGAAGCATTTTCTATATAGTTCTGTGCGGATCTGCAAAATGCGGAGCGCATTGCCGGTGTCCGTATTTTGCGGATCCGCAGATCCATGGATCCGCAGATCCATGGATCCATAAAACACATACGGACGTCTGAATGAGCCTGTAGGGGGTGATTAGTGACAGGGGGTGACAGGGGGTGATCAGGGGGTGACATGGGTGATCAGGGGTTAATCAGTGATGGGGGTGGGGGTGTGTGTGTAGTGATTGGTGCACTTTTCCTATGTTTCCTCTGGTGGTCCCAAACAAAGGGACCACCAGGCAGCAGACAACAGGCATATCAGGCGCTGTTTAAAAAACAGCGTCTGATATCTGCGATTTCAATGCGTTTTTCGCATCTACAGCCTGCCAGCGCATGATCAGCGCTGGCAGGCTGTAGTTTCAGGTGTCCGGCTCGATCACATGAGCGCGCGCACGGCGCGCGTTCATGTGAAATCTCAGGTCTCACGAGATGGCGCCGATAGGCGTGACTGAGACCTGAGAGAGCCGCCAGCGCTGGCGCCCAGCTGAAACCACTGATTTATGGTATTGCTATTTTGGCAACTGAATTTCACCCACACAGAACAATAATCTATCCCGCTGTGACAGCAGACTGGCGACAGCTAATCATCACGGCCTGCCTCTGTGCTGGGACACCAGATTCAGGGTATCTGCCATTTGGCAGATGAACTTCAATTCCAGAATAAAATATATGTTTTAAGAGACACTTATGAAATCTGGGCTCGTAACAGCTGGGATTACCTCAGGATTCAGGTATTGCTATTTTGGCAGATTAATTTCACCCCAGAACAAAATATATGTTTTTATGATCAGATTCTATTTTACAAAGCCACAGCTGAAACCACTGATTTATGGTATTACTATTTTGGCAATTGAATTCTCACCTCACAGAAAAATAATCTATCTCTTTGCCAGACAGCAGACATGAACTCACCATACCCCTCACGGAATACCTTGGGGTGTCTTCTTCTAAAATGGGGTCACATGTGGGGTATTTATACTGCCCTGGCATTTTAGGGTCTCCGCAATCATTACACGTATGGCCAGCATTAGGAGTTTCTGCGATTCTCCGTATATTGAGCACACGGGTAATGAGATTTTTTTCCGTTCAGCCTCTGCGCTGAAAAAAATAAATAAATGAAGCGGCACAGATTTCCTCATTCGCATCGATCAATGTGGATGAAAAAATCTCTGCCAAAATCAGTGACTGCGGTGCGGAGGGCTGGGCGCTAACTACCTAACAAGTAGCTAACTAACTGGCGGTGATAGGGGACCCTTATGCCCCATTCACACGTCCGAAATTTTGTTTGCGTGAACGAAATTGCGGACCCATTCATTTCTATGGGGACAGACTTTGTCCCGCTCGGATCCGAATTACGGATCCGCGCTCCGAGTCTGCACTTCCGTTCCGCAAAAATATAGAACATGTCCTATTCTTGTCCAATGCAATAAAGCATTTTCTATATAGTTCTGTGCGGATCTGCAAAATGCGGAAAGCGCATTGCCGGTGTCCGTATTTTGCGGATCCGCAGATCCATGGATCCGCAGATCCATGGATCCATAAACACATACGGACGTCTGAATGAGCCTGTAGGGGGTGATTAGTGACAGGGGGTGACAGGGGGTGATCAGGGGTGACATGGGTGATCAGGGGTTAATCAGTGATGGGGGTGGGGGGTGTGTGTGTAGTGACTGGTGCACTTTTCCTATAGTTTCCTCTGGTGGTCCCAAACAAAGGGACCACCAGACGAGCAGACAGCAGGCATATCAGGCGCTGTTTAAAAAACAGCGTCTGATATGCGATTTCAATGCGTTTTTCTGCATCTACAGCCTGCCAGCGCATGATCAGCGCTGGCAGGCTGTAGTTTCAGTTGTCCCGCTCGATCACATGAGCAGCGCGCACGGCGCGCGTTCATGTGAAATCTCAGGTCTCACGAGATGACGCCGATAGGCGTGACTGAGACCTGAGAGAGCCGCCGCGCTGACGCCCATCGGCGTTAGCGTGGCGGCAAGAGGTTAATAAAATATAGAAATTGCTATCCTGAGTTTCTAGGGGTGACAATTAGCACAGCCAATCCCCTGATGTAGGATATAGCAAAAAAAAACTAGTATTGATGGATTGCTGGACTTGGTGGCAGCTTCTTCTGGTGCACCACAAGTCACAAAATGGCCGCCGATCAACCCAGAAAATAAGTGACAGAAAAACGCTCTGTGCAGCCTAAAAACCAGTGAGCAAGTAACTAGCAGAAGTTCAATCATTCACAGCTGTAGATCGATCCGTTCATTAGGTGCTGTTGCTGACTTTACCCTGCCTAATCTCGCCCTGACAGAAGCTGCGTCCTCTCCCTACACCTATCAGGGCCTACACTAATCAAAGCAGCGTGACGTGCGGCGCTACGTGACTCCAGCTTAAATAGAGGCTGGGTTACATGCTGCGCTTGGCCAATCACAGCCATGCCATTAGTAGGCATGGCTGTGATGGGCTCTTAGGGCAAGAAGTAAAACGCTAGCTGATTGGCTGCTGTGCAGCCCTTCAGAAAGCGGGAAGAAATCGCCGAACAACGGACCCGAACCCGAACTTTTTTGAAACTTTTTTGAACGATGCTCGAACTGTTCGCTCAACACTACATATAACGCTATTGTAATTTTCTGCTATGCCAACCATTATCTCCAGTCTCAGTAAACTTCTAGCAGCTTGAAAAATGAACCCAAAGTGACACACGCCTATATTGTGCGTGCATTACTCAAATATTACATTGCTGATTTTTCGCAATCAAGAAAATAACTGCGAATTCGCGAATATATGGCAAATATTCGTCCATAGATTCGCAAAATATCGCAAATTCGAATATAGTCCCTGCCGCTCATCACTATTTTTGATATGAAAACATGAAAGAAAAAAATGCAGCACAGCAGTGCACTGCCGGAGATCGCCGGACTAAAAGTACTGCAGGTCTGACTTTTTAGTCCGGCGATCTCTGGCCGTGCACTGCCGTGCTGCTCCGTAGCTCCGCCCCCCCGTCCCCCGTCCCATTATAGTCAATTGGGACGGAGCGGCAACGTGGCAGTGCATGGGTTCTTGCGGCATGGCGGATTCGGCAGGCTGTTCACCCGCCGGAACAGCCTGCCGGATAGCTATGCCGCAAATGTGAAAGTACCCTTACTTGCAGGGAAAAACACAAGAGAAAGAGTCCAGTATTGTCCTTACTTGTTGCAACAAGGAAGTCTATAATTCACAGGCTTGACAAGCTAACTCGGATGAGTGAAGTGGAATTCGTACCAAAGCGGAATTTCCTTGTGGTTCGTGGTAACGAATCCCATTTTTTCTAACATGGCTGCTGCACATGTTACAAAGTGAAAGTAAGAAGCCCGGAATGAGGGAGCACAGGGAGCACCCATAATGCCATGCAGACAGCTAATCATCACATAGCCAGCCTCTGTGATGTCACAGCCCTATAAAAAGTCTCAGCCTGCTTGGTATCTGCCATTTTACAATGAACTTAGTGCAGGGAGAGATGTTAGAGGCAATAGGGACAGTGATTAGGAAAGACTTTATTACAATAATAACTACTGAGCAGTTCAGGGAAAGATTATTCATAGTGTAGGGAAAGGATAGGGAGGCATTATCCACACTGTAGGGAGAGAGCAGGGACCAATAGGGGAGTTATACAACCAGTTTTGGGGTGTCTTATATTAAAATATATAAAAGTACTTCCATTCATCATTGCTTTTGGGGTGAATTTGCAGTCTGATACAATCAGTTTTGGTGTGTGTTTATTTCATATATAAAAGTATATAGCATGTAACAGAACTAGAGTTGAGCGAACACCTGGAAGTTCGGGGTTGCCGGGTTTGGCCGAACTTCGTCGCAAAGTTCGAGTTCGGGACCCGAACTTGACCCCGAACCCGAACTTTTGGGCACTAAAATAGGTCTAAAAATTGCCATGGAAAGGGCTCGAGCCTGCAAAAGGCAGCAAAATGTGCTTAAGAGCATGGCAAGTGCTCTGCAAACAAATGTGGAGAGGGAACTAACTTAAAATAAAATAAATAAAAATTAAAGATAACAATCTTGAACTAGGAGGAGGAGGTGGATGTGGAGTAGGAGGTTGAGGAAGCGGTGACCGTGGCAATGTAGGTGGAAGCGGGGGTGGAAGTGGAGGAGGTAGCCAACACGTTTTTTTTTTGTTTTTTTTGGGGTAGCCCCGAAAATATTGGGGCATATAAAAAAAATAAAGCAAAGAATAAGTGCACCTGAGTACAAGAATGGATGGTTGAGGCCGGTATAAATGTCTATTCTGCACAGGGTGCTGACAAGTCTTGTGGGATCCATGCCTGGTTCATTTTAATGAAGTGAGCTTGTCCACATTAGCTGTGGACAGACGGCTGCGCTTCTCTGTGATAACGCCCCCTGCCGTGCTAAATAAACGTTCAGAGGATAAACTGGCTGCTGGGCAGGCCAGCACCTCCAAGACATAAAGGGCAAGCTCAGGCCATGTGCCCAATTTGGAGACCCAGAAGTTGAATGGGGCAGACCAATCAGTCAGTACGTGTAGGCGTGTGCACACATACTGTTCCACCATGTTGTTAAAATGCTGCCTCCAGCTTAAACGTTCCATATCATATGGTGAGCTGGTTGTTGTGGCGTGGTGACAAACCTTTTCCACAGTTCGGCCATGCTAACCCTGCCTTCTGAGGTGCTGGTGGTGCCCCGGCTGCGTTTGTGACTTCTTCCTCCTATTCTGCCTTCGCCTTGTGCTTCCACTGAGGCCCCGTTGTCAGGTGGGAATGCCATCAGCAGTGATTCTACCAGCGTGCGCTTGTACTCGCGCATCTTCCGATCATGATACAGTGAGGGAAATAAAGACAGCACGTTGTCCTTGCAATGGGGATCCAGCAGGGTGGCCACCCAGTAATCAGCACAAGTTGGAGTGTGGGCAACTCGGCGGTCATTGCACAGGCACTGCAGCATGTAGTCGCTCATGTGTGCCAGGCTGCCCAGAGGCAACGACAAGCTGTTCTCTGTGGGAGGTGTATCGTCTGTGTTCTCGGTATCCCCCAAGCTATGCTGCAGTGATGACCCTGAGCTGATTTGGGTGCCACCCTGCTTTGAACAAGGTTCTTCCTCATCCTCCCCCTCCTCCTCATCATCCAGAACTGTGCCCTGGCTGGACAATTGTGTACCTGGCCTATGTTGGTGCAGGAACCCACCCTCTGAGCCATTTGTGAATGACTGACTGGCCTGATAACCGTGGAAATGATCCCTCTTCCTCCTCCTCTTCCTCCTGTGCCACCTCCTCTTTCATCATCGCCCGAAGCGTTTTTTCAAGGAGACATAGAATGGGATAGTAACGCTGACAATGGCGTCATCGGCACTGGCCATGTTGGTGTAGTAGTGGAAACAGTGAAACAAGGCCCACAGGCCCACTCAGTGGCGGTGAAGTAGTGCTGTTCCGCAGAGCGACTCACCCGTGTGTGCTGCAGCTGAAACTACACTATCGCCTACTGCTGCTTGTACAGTCTCTCCAGCATGTGCAAGGTGGAGTTCCACCTTGTGGGCACGTCGCATATGAGGCGGTGAGCGGGAAGGCCAAAGGCCGGTGAGCGGGAAGGCCAAAGGCCAAAGTTACGCTGCAGCGCAGACAGACGAGCAGCAACAGGGTTAGAAAGTAGAAAGCGCGCACAGACGGCCCACACTTTCTGCAGCAGCTCTGACATATCAGGCTAGTTTTTCAGGAATTTCTGCACCACCAAATTCAGCACATGCGCCAGGCAATGGATGTGCGTCAAACCGGCTAAGCCCAGAGCTGCTACGAGATTTCGCCCATTATCGCACACCACCAGGCCGAGCTTATGGCTCAGTGGCACCAACCACTCATCGGTCTGTGCAATGCAATGCTGGCATTCAGGGCCAGGGATCGCGGGTGGGTAGGGGGTACTTCTTCTTTCGCTCTATTGTTTGGAAGATAGACAGCTGAATGCTAGATAGTACATTTGCGGCCTGCACTGCATTGCTGACTTTCATACACTTAAATCCATCAGTGGTGCTGCTTGTTGAGGATGACGGACGTGATGGCGTTGCTGACACATCCTCTGTTTGCGGGGTGGCCAATGCCACTGTCACTCCACAGGTGGAGGAAGAGGCCGAGACTGCAGTAGAAGAGGGAGCAGGAGGAGCCTGAGACCTTTCTTGGTTTTGGAGGTGTTTACTCCACTGCAGCTCGTGGTTTGCACTTAGATGCCTGGTCATGCAGGTTGTGTTCAGGTTTAGAACAATTATGCCTCGCTTCAGGCTCTGCGTGCAAACCACTCGTGTCTTGTTGTCTGCACACTGTCTGAAGAAAAGCCATGCCAGGCAACTCCTTGGAGCTGGCTTTGTTGTGCTCGGACCCTGGTTGAGGTAAGCAGTAGCAGGTGTACTGTCTAGGGGACAGCCGTTCTGCTTTTGCACCCTGCTCCCTCTTTTGCTGTGCTGGTTGCTATGTCCTCTCCCTCTGAACTGCACAGGTCACTTGCAGGTGTGGACCTTATCGTCTTCCACATCATCTTCCACCCAGTCTTCACCCCTGCCCTCCTTGTCGGTTTACACAATACACACTGCAGAAAGCCGCAGCAGTTGGCACCTGTCTTTCGTCATCAGAGACGTGCTGCGATGGTCTTCCCATGTCCTCATCCTCAAACATAAGTGGTTGGGCACCAGTGCACTCAATCTCTTCCACCTCTGGGGCAGGGCTAGGTGGATGGCCCTGGGAAACTCTGCCAGCAGACTCATCAAAAAGCATAAGAGACTGCTACATGACTTGGGGCTCAGAGTGCTTGGTTGATTTACAAGGCAGTGAGGTGCTAAATAGATGCCCATGGCCTGCAGGTGCCAACTCTGAGCTTTCAGCAGTGGGCCGTGTGGGTGTCAGCCACCCAATCTACTAGCGACTGTACTTGTTCAGTAGGCATTTGGGCCTACTAAATAACGCTGAAGGCTCTTTGGTCTACGCGCACCTGAGGAAGGTATTTCATTTGGGCGTGTAGCTGGCACAGATCGACCACGTCCTCTCCCTGCAACAAGAGCTCCACCAACACCAGCAGCACGACGACCAGGGCCACGTCCCTTATTTGACGCTCTCCTCATTTTTTGCGGTCACCCACCGAAGTAACAGACGTTACTGGGTTAATGTCACCCACCAATGGAACAGACTATTTTTTGAAATTTACATCCCTGTCACCTATGCAGAGCAGGGGTTTGTATAAGGCAAAATTGGGTTAATGTCACCCAAGAAAGGAAAAGACGATTTTTAGAAATTTATCTCCCGATCACCATGCAGAGCAGGGATTTGTATATGGCAAAAATGGTAAAATGTCACCCACTAATGGAACAGACGATTTTTTCAAATTTAGGTCCCTGTCACCTATGCAGAGCAGAGGTTTGTATAAGGCAAAACTTAGTTAATGTCACCCAAGAATGTAACAGACGACTTTTGGAAATTACCTCCCTGTCACCTATGCAGGCCAGGGGTTTGTATACAGCAAAAATGGTAAAATGTCACCCAAGAATGTAACAGACGATTTTTAGAAATTTACGTCACTGTCACCTATGCAGAGCAGGGGTTTGTATACGGCAAAACTGGGTTAATGTCACCCAAGAATGGAACACATGATTTTTAGAAATTTACCTCCCTGTCACCTATGCAGAGCAGGGGTTTGTATACGGCAAAAATCGTAAAACGTCACCCACCAATGGAAGAGACGATTTTTACAAATTTACGTCCCTGTCACCAATGTGGAGCAGGGGTTTGTATACGGCAATACTGGGTTAATGTCACCCAAGAATGGAACAGACGATTTTTTGAAATTTACCTCACTTTCACTTAGGCTACATGCACACAACCGTGGGTGTTTTGAGGTCCGCAAACCGCGGATCCGCAAAACACGGAAGCTGCTCCGCGTTCCGTTCCGCAATTTGCGGAAGGGAACGCGGCCCATTATAGAGATGCCTATTCTTGTCCGCATAACGGACAAGAATAGGACATGCTCTATTTTTTTTGCGGGGGTACGGAACGGAGCAACGGAGTGCTGTCCGCATCTTTTGCGGCCCCATTGAAATGAATGGGTCCGCGGCCGAGCCGCGAAATATGCGACTTGGACGCGGACCCAAACAACGGCCGTGTGCATGAGGCCTTATGCAGAGCATGGGTTTGTATACGGCAAAAATGGTAAAATGTCAACCACCAAATTAATAGACCAATTTTAGAAATTTATTTCCCTGTCACCTATGCAGAGCAGGGCTTTTTTTTGACAGCAAAAATGGGTTAATGTCACCCAACAATGTAACAGATGAATTTCTGAAAATGATTGCCCTGCCTGCTATGTAGAGCAGGGGTATAAAAAAGAAAAAAACGGGTTAATGTCACCCAACAATGGAACAGACGAATTTTTTTAATTTATTGCCCTGTCTGCTATGCAGTGCAGGCCGCAAAGGTACTTTATCGCCCAAAAAAGATTTTTATTTTTTCACACACAATGAAACATATGGATTTAAGTGTATTTCTTTCACTAGCAGAAATGCAGCCCAGGCCACAAAGGTACTTTATGGGCAAAAAAAGGTGTTTTTTTTCACAGACAATGAAACTGATGGATTTAAGTGTATGAAAATCAGAAATGCAGCGCAGGCCGCAAATGTACTGTCTAGCACAAAAAGTGTTTTTTTGGCAAACAACTCTGTAAATGCAGTATTTTACAGTTTTATTTGAATATTAGAAATGCAGCGTAGTTCACAAGTTTGCTATCTACAGTAGCACAAAAAGTATGTTTTTTATAGCAATATAAATGCAGTATGTTACGGTTGTATTGGACTGTTAGAAATGCAGCATAGCCCGTAAATTTACTATCTAGCAAAAAAAAGTGTGCTTTTTTATATCAGCAATAAAAAATTGCTTTAGGTCACAAATATATGTGACAGACTAATGTAATTGAATAATTTTCACTGCTAGGTATGCACTGCAGGCCACAGGGGTACTTGACCGGCCAAAAAAGGGAATTTGACCTCCACTGAGCTACCAGAACAGAATTAAAGTAATGTCCCTGACACAAATGCAGTTCACATGCAGTTGCAAGTGCACTACACTTGCAAAAATGGCCGCCGACCTCCACCGAACTAGCAGATGGATTAAAAGTTATGTTTCAGTGTCACTGGGCTCAGGGCTGGATACAAAAATGTAGCAGAGCACCCTCAATAATCGCTGTAGTTTGAAGATTGAACACCACCAAGTTCAACAGAATTCTTCCCTAATCTGTCCCTCAAAGCAGGAGCAGCATCCTATCCCTACACTGAGAAGACCAGAGTGACATGCGGCGCTACATGACTTAAGCCTATATAGAGGCTGGGTCACATGCTGCCATTAGTGGTCATGGCTGTGATGGCTTCTAAGGGCAGACTAGTGAAACACGCTTGTTGATTGGCTGCCCTGTAGCCTTTCAAAAAGCACCAAGAAATCGCCATTTTTACAGTTCGGGTTTTCTCAACCTTAAACAGAACAGGTTCATTAGAAATCTATGTGGAATCAGCTGACGACAGTGTAAAAGGAGTGCACTTCTTCTTGATGCGAACATTTACCTGTAAGGCTGAGTTCACACTTGAGTTCTTTGGTCAGTTTTGGCTCCGTAACTGAACAAATGAGTGAAGTGATTCTAAGGCCTCTTTCACATGAGCGTATCCGGATTAGGTCCGGATGCGTTGCTGATGCGTTCAGTGAAAACTGTGCGATTTCACAGACAAAGCCATTTAGTTTTGCCTGCGATTGCGTTCAGTTTTTTCCGCGCGGGTGCAATGCATTTTGATGCGTTTTTCACACGTGTTATAAAAAACTGAAGGTTTACAAACATCTCCTAGCAACCATCAGTGAAAAACGCAACGCACCAGTACTTGCTTGCGGAATCAATTCATTTTTCACGCAGCCCCATTCACTTCTATGGGGCTAGGGCTGCATGAAAAACGCAGAATATAGAACATGCTGCGATTTTCACGTGCACACAGACCCATTGAAATGAATGGGTCAGGATTCAGTGTGGGTACAATGCGTTCACATCACGCATTGCACCCGCGCGGAAAACTCACCCGTGTGAAAGGGGCCTAAGAGTGACGTCATACTGACTCACAGTATTGTTTCACTAGCGCAGCGGACTCCCTATGCATATTTCTGAAAAGCACAGTGTTCTACACTACTATGCAGGCTCTCAGCAGCCAGAAAATAGCTGTTTTTTAACGCGATTCATTACAAATAAATTAGGATCGAATTGAATCTTTTTGGGTAATTCGGCAAACAGTCTGAATCAATTTTTTCCCCGTCTTATGGAGCGAATTCTAATGATCGTTTCTGTTATGGAGGTATTCATTCATACCAGGAGGCTGGGGGCTGATCTGAGGCTGGGGGCTGATCTATGGCTGGAGGCTGGGGATTGATCGATGGCTGGAGGCTGATCTATGGCATGGGGGCTGATCTATGGTATGAGAGCTAATCTATAGCAGGGGACTGACCTAAGGCATGGGGGGCTTATCTGAGGCATGTGGGGCTGGTCTGAGGCATGGGGATCTGATTGAGGCATAGGGGTCTGATCTGAGGCACGGGGGTCTTATCTGAGGTAATCTTATCTGAGTAATTCTTGACCATTCCTCTTTACAGAACTGTTTAGGTTCAGCAATATTTTTGGGATGTCTGGCGTGAATCTCTTTCTTGAGGTCATGTCACAGCATCTCAATCGGGTTGAGGTCAGGACTCTGACTGGGCCACTCCAGAAGGCGTATTTTCTTCTGTTTAAGTCATTCTGTTGTTGATTTACTTCTATGCTTTGGGTCTTTGTCCTGTTGCAACACCCATCTTCTGTTGAGCTTTAGCTGGTGGACAGATGGCCTTAAGTTCTCCTGCAAATGTCTTGATAAACTTGGGAATTCATCTTTCCTTTGATGATAGCAATCCATCCAAGTCTTGACGCAGCAAAGCAGCCCCACACCATGATGCCCCCACCACCATACTTCACAGTTGGGATGAGGTTTTGATGTTGGTGTGCTGTGCCTCTTTTTCTCCACACATAGTGTTGTGTGTTTCTTCCAAACAACTCAACTTTGGTTTCATCTGTCCACAGAATATTTTGCCAATACTGCTGTGGAACATCCGGGTGCTCTTGGGCAAACTGTAAATGTGCAGCAATGTTTTTTTGGACAGCAGTGGCTTCCTCTGTGGTATTCTCCCATGAAATCCATTCTTGTTTAGTGTTTTATGTATCGTAGATTCGCTAACAGGATTGTTAGCATATGCCAGAGACTTTTGTAAGTCTTTAGCTGACACTCTAGGAATCTTCTTCACCTCATTGAGCAGTATGCGCTGTGATCTTGCAGTCATCTTTACAGGACGGCCACTCCTAGGGAGAGTAGCATCAGTGCTGAATTCTCTCCATTTATAGACAATTTGTCTTACCGTGGACTGATGAACAGCAAGGCTTTTGGAGATACTTTTATATCCACCCTTTCCAGCTTTATGCAAGTCAATAATTCTTAATCATAGGTCTTCTGAGAGCTCTTTTGTGCGAGGCATCACTCACATCAGGCAATGCTCCTTAGGAAAAGCAAACCCAGAATTGGTGTGTGTTTTTTATAGGGCAGGACAGCTGTAACAACACCTCCAATCTCATCTCATTGATTGGACTCCAGTTGGCTTACACCTCACTCCAATTAGCTTTTGGAAATGTCATTAGTCTAGGGGTTCACATACTTTTTCCACCTACACTGTGAATGTTTACATTGTGTGTTTAATAAAAACATGGTAACATTTAATTCTTTGTCTGTTATTAGTTTAAGCAGACTGTGATTGTCTATTGTTGTGACTTAGATGAAGATCAGATCACATTTTATGACCAATTTGTGCAGAAATTCATATCATTCCAAAGGGTTCACATACTTTTTCTTGCCACTCTATATATATATATATATTTATGGTCAGGGCTAAGAGACCGGAGCGTGGAGCCCCTAACCCGGACCATAGTGGCTGAGGTGTGCCGGGAGCCACGTACGTGGGTATGCCAAGAAAGGGGGCATACCCCACCGAAAAGGTGCCTGATGAGGAATAGTAAAAAGAGGGGAGGGAGGGAGGGGCAATCGGCTCGTGGCGTGGAGAGCCTGGAGGGGAGCGGCCTTAAGAACAAGAGGCCCCTCCCACAAATACAGGCTGATAAATCAGCCTTAACTATTTATGGTCAGGGCTAAGAGACCGGAGCGTGGAGCCCCTAACCCGGACCATAGTGGCTGAGGTGTGCCGGGAGCCACGTACGTGGGTATGCCAAGAAAGGGGGCAAGAGACTCAGAATAGATGCAATATATTTATTAAGTAATTACAGAGCTAGAGTACAAAACGCCTGCGAAATTTCTGCCTGGGGATTTGGCACGTACCTGGCGAAACAGGAAGAGCGCCAGCGTCCCATAGACCGGATTATGTGGGCCGGAACATTATGCCGGGATGCGGCGGAGGCTGCCCCTATTCGAAATGAGTGGCCAGAAATTCCTTTAGGATCGAATCCCAAGCCCTGAACCAGTGAACGGATGTATGCGATGAATTTGGAGGTGGAAAGGGGTCTTGCCCCGCAGGGGAGCAGTGTGCTGTCTGACGGAAGAGCAGAAAGGAGTGTCAGCAACTGTCGGAGGACCTGAACTGGACACCACTAGTTACCTGTGGGGTAGAATCTAACTTCCGTTGGAGGGCCTGTTTGACTGGTTTTGGTAGTAGGCAGGTGGAGGATGAAATGCTCGCTGACTCCTTTCAGGTGATGTTTTTGAAGGAAATTCTTCTGTCCAGGCCCAACTGAAAATTCCCCGGGCCTGAGGAAGCCATAAAATCCGAGGTACATGGCTGCTTTAAGAACCAGACTAAGGGAGCGCCCAAAAGGACAGTTGTCTAGGGCCAGCGAGAGAGCCCAGAACAGTTCACCGGAGACTGGCAACCTCCGGACCCGAACTCCCCTTTTTCCCTTCTCCAGGCCCCTGAGAGCTGCTTTAACGATACGGATGGAGAAAATAGAGCCCCCCGCTGGATTAGCTAGCATGCGCTGGTGTTGCAGCCCTGCGAGGTAAAGCTTGATGGTATTGGGTGAGAGACCCAGCTGGGAGTTGCAATATGCGATAAATGCCATGATGTATTCTATTCCATCTATCTGAACCTCTGGAAACCTGGCCCTGAATTTCTCGAAGGCCTTCACCCCGGCTTCATAATTCCTGGCGGTGTTACTGGACAGTGACTTCTCCACCAGGCTTTCCGCTTGTGCTATGAAAACCGCTAATCCAGGGTGAATGCGTTGAAGGCTGGGACCTGGGCGCCTGAGCGGTTCGCCTCGGGCATCTCCTGGAAGAATACCAGAAAATTAAAACGGGACAGGGCATCGGCAGCCCCGGGATGTGGGCACAGCGTATGTGGAAATTAAATGTGAGGGAGAGCCATACTAGCCTGCGTAGGAGTGCCATGATTTTATGGGAATTTGCCCTCCCTGAATTGATGATGTCTACCAGTGATTGATTGTCAGATACAAAAAGGACTGCCGCATTAGACCAGCTGGCACCCCAGACCAAGGCGGCAGCTACAATGGGGTATAATTCCAGCAGTGGTGATGACCTAATGGCCGAGGCGTCTGAGACCACTTCCGGCGGCCATTGGGCAGCCAACCAATGGGACCTGAATATGGCCGCAAACCCGGAGGAGACGGCCGCGTCAGAGAAGATGATAGGGGAATTGGAGTCCCATCGTGGAACGAATAAAGAGATGCCATTCCAGTCAGTGAGAAACGCATTCCACATAGCCAGGTCCGCGATGGCGTGGCTGTCCAAATGGATGACGGCATCCTGGTCCTGGGCTGCTGGCAGGAGTTGCAACAACCTGGACAGGAAGGAGCGGCCCTGTGGCATGACCCTGGTGGCGTGATTGAGGAGACCTAACAGGGACTGGAGCTCGGTCTTAGACAACAGCCTAGAAGTGGCCGCTTTGGCAATTGCCTGCCTAATTTTCAATAACTTTTCTGGTGGAAGGCTGGCCTCCATTTTCTTCGAATCCAGGGTGATCCCTAAGAAGGTAACCTTGGTGGCTGGCCCTTCGGTTTTAGTAGTGGCTACTGGGACCTGAAGCTGGGAAAAGATCTCGATGAGGGTGGCTGGGCTAGACGGGGCCTGTTGGGGTTTCTCAATGAGCAAGAAGTCATCGAGATAGTGGATTACCATGGGGAGACCGCCGTGCCGCACCAGGATCCAGTGGAGGGCCCTGGTGAGCTGGTCAAACAACCAGGGGCTGCTCTTGGACCCGAAGGTGAGCCGGTTGGCAAAATAAAAGTTGTTTGACCATCTGATGCCATAGAACCTCGAGAGATGGGGGTGCACTGGGAGCAACTTGAAGGCGTCGGCAATGTCGACCTTGGCAAGCCAGGACCCCACCCCTGACTGAAGAATAAGCTGAACGGCCTCATCCGCCGAGGAATACTGCATTGAATATTCCTCAGATGGTATAAGAGAATTCAGGCTGGGGGTAGCACACATATGAGGCGCTGACAGATCGTAAATTAGTAGTTTTTTATTGGACGAATGTTTGATAACCAAGCCGATCGGGTTAATTCTCCAAATGTGAAACGGTATGCTGGAGAAAGGGCCAATTACAAAACCCTTCTGGACCTCGGCTTGTATGAGAGCAGTGACTGCTTCGGGATCGCTGTCAGCCGAGCGCAGGTTAGAGCCTTCCCACGAGACCTGAGGTAATGTGACCAGGCCCGTATAAAAGCCCTCCCTGAAGCCGGCCAACAGAAAAGCCACAAAATTCTGGTCCGGATGGTCTGACAAGAGGGCTGCTAGCAAATCTATGTTAATATCGGCTAGTCAGGATGTCTTGGACTTCCGGGGACAGGACGAGCGGGGATGAGCCCGGAAACAGGCTGAACAAATGTGCAGGGCCCGACACGCATTGAATGAACAACCCCCAGCATTGAAGTTGTTACAAATTTGACTACTGCCTAAAAATACGATAGGCCTGCCCAGTTTGTCCACTGAAGCTGCGGTCTTGGAGGTTCCTGAAGGACCCGGGGTCGACCCTGGCTGGGGAGGATGGGCCAAGTTGGGGCACCACTCTGATGTATGAAAGATAGACTGGCAGGTAGAGCAAGCTGGGGCGCGGAGACCCTCAAAATGGCGGCAGAAGAGCTCCATGTCGAGCTCAGCCCAGTTGGTGGTGAACTGGAACTGTGCCAGGGCCGCCGCGGCCTTGGCTGAAAAGGATCTATGATAGTCATAGAAGGCGGTGCTGCCGTATTTATGACCTAGATCTGTAACCCGATACAGGTAGGTATCTAACTCCTCCCTGCGATTGGGCTGAGCCGAGCAGACAATGTCCCGGTAGAGACTGAAGGCCAGAACGAATTCCGAAATGGAAAGTTTCCGGTTAAGCCGGGCGTCCTTGGCCCTCAGTACTACCGCGACCTCTCCGCAGCTGATGACCCGATTCTCTGAAACGTCTTGGGAAGCAATTAGAATGGAGGCCAGATTAACATCCTTTCCAGCTAATATATCTTTTTTGATGTGGTCAGGAATAAAATGGGAGGGCACGACTTGAGGAGTGGGAGCCGGCCTACCTGCAACTTCTGGGAGGGGCACCGGGGGGGCTGGGGTGACCGGAGAAGAGGGGGCCACTGAAGGCCTGGTCTCCAACACTGCCACCCTGGCCTGAACATCAGACATCGAGCTGGCGAGGCCGCTAATAGAGGTCTGGATTTGTGTTAGTGCTTCGTGGAAAGAAGCCATGCTGGACTGATCCTCTGCGGGGCTAGGAGCCGTCATCAACAGGCGATACAGCTCTGCCTTGCGGGCGAACGCGGGATGACAGATGCCCCTACGGTTGAGTTCCGCGATCAGTCTGGGAACAGTCCAGTTTCTCAATGAAGCCGTGCTAGCATGGCCGGAAGCGGATGACCCGGGCAAGGACAGATTATCTTCTGACTCCGAGACGTGAGACATCTTCACATGTGGAGTATGGAAGCGGGGCTTCGGAAACTGTATCCTGCGCTTGACGTGGCAAAGCTAGAAGAACAAAACCCACGAGAAGCACAACAACCACCCGAATCCGAGCACCGAAAGTAACCGACTTACCTGGAATTATTCTACCACTGTCTTGACAGAAAAATGGAGGACAGAGAAACAGGGCTGGAATCTGGAGGATGAGAAGCATGGAATAAACAAGACAGACTCGGACGGAAGATGAGTGCCCCCCCCGATGGGCTGAGGGAGAGTGCTTAGGGGAAGATCAGTGTGAGCGGGAAGTGACGGTAGCTGACTCAGCCAGGGTTTGATACCGACAAATTGTGAACACAGGTGAACAAACCAGTGGACAAAATGTAAGTGGAAGCATGAATGAAGAAGCGGTGACGGCCTGGATCCAAGAGAAGAGGCTTGGAAGCACCCACAGACCTGTGCGGACCCGGAGACAGTAGGCTTGAGCGAACCAGGAGACAAGAGTCCTGGGCGATCCAGGAGGCGACAGACCTGGGCGATCCAGGAGACGACAGACCTGGGCGATCCAGGAGAGGACAAACCTGGGCGATCCAGGAGACGACAGACCGGGCTTAATCAGGAGACATCAGACCTGGGCGATCCAGGAGACAACGGACCTGGGCGACCCAGGAGACAACAGACCTGGGCGATCCAGGAGACAACAGACCTGGGCGACCCAGGAGACAACAGACCTGGGCAATCCAGGAGACAACAGACCTGGGCGATCCAGGAGACAACAGACCTGGGCGATCCAGGAGACAGCAGACCTGGGCGATCCAGGAGACAACAGACCTGGGCGATCCAGGAGACAACAGACCTGGGCGATCCAGGAGACAACAGACCTGGGCGATCCAGGAGATAACAGACCTGAGTGAACCAGAAAACAAACGGACCTGGCGATCCAAGAAAGACAGACTGGACGGTTCAGAAACTGCGTATGATAGAACTGAGAACCGATAGCGAAAATTAACCCCTGAACGGTACGAGGGGTGGGACCCGAGGGCGGGTGGCGTGACATGATGGTTGGCATGAATTTGGTAGACACTGGATGAGTGACCAAGGCTTCACCCCAGGTGAATGTGTACCCCAAGTGCCACTGGGCCGGGAGCCTCCCGACCTTGTGGGTTTAAAAATAGCGGCATGTGAGGATGAAGGTAACCTGACGTACCCGTGGCCTGGCCTGGCGATCCTGTAAGATATGTCCGATCTGACCGTGGCCTTAGAAGTACCTAAAAATAAGAAACCCGAGCTGGGTGGCTAACTATGACAAAACAAACATGATACATTGATGACCGAACCCTTACCCTGCTGGCTGACTAATTGTAAGCGGGAGCCCGGTGCAGGAAAACGAAACTGTTCAGGTAAGCTGATATGGAGGATGGCGCCATCTTTTTTTTTTTTTTTTTTTAAACCTTGTACTGGAGAAGCAGACCCGAACGCTGAACTGGCTGATCCGCAGTGGAAAAAAGGCCCATGCGGTGGTGCGGGGCAAGGCCGAACTTAAGTATATAGAGAGGTGCTGACAGACGAACCAGTGCAGCGTGGGGTGGAGCGTGCGAGATCCAAGCCGGATAGCGAATGCTTTCCCCCCGGCGGCGTGCGTAGAACGGAAGCCGCAGTCGCTTCAAGCATGCTTACCCAATTGGGGAACCAAGTGCTCTGAGGTCCGGCGAACCGGACCCAGCGCAAGCAGACCTGGTGCCAAGAAAGCAGCAATCGACGCACGCAGCCGGGAAAGGTGCCGCGAGACCACCACAGCTGCACTCCAACGATGTGCACTGACTTTGCCCTAGCTGTGGGTATAAGCATGTCACTACCCAGCATCATCACTTATAAAACACAAAAACAACCATAAACTTTGTCATGAGTGCAGCCAAGCTACACCTGACATGTGACCCAACCCTTGAGGGGGCAGCAGCCGCCAAGTTTAATAACAACGTCAGCTCTGCTACATTCATGCCCAGAGCTGCCTATAAGCCACGTACCGCTATGGATCACCTGACCTGCCGTGGCGATGAGAGAGAGCTACTCCTGTAGCTGGCCCCGGCAGAGGATCGCTCACCGCGATGAATGCCCGAACTGGAGGGAGACGCGGCATCGGCTGTGAAGCCTCCTCTACTTACCCGGGGAAGGGAGGCAAGCTGCGAGGAGGCGAGAGTTGTCTCGGCAACCTAGACGCCGGGCGGCGGAACCCGGAAGTGAGGTAGGGGAGATGACTTCAGCCGAACAGGAGCGCAGGAGCAAGCGGCTCGCAATCGGCTCGTGGCGTGGAGAGCCTGGAGGGGAGCGGCCTTAAGAACAAGAGGCCCCTCCCACAAATACAGGCTGATAAATCAGCCTTAACTATATATATATAAATCCAACAAACTGGCGCAGCACTCCTTAGATAAAGTGAACAAAGAGGTGTTTATTCACACATGTTTAACACAGCAACGTTTCAGCTCTCTCACAGAGCCATTTTCAAGCCAAGTGAATAATACATATCAACATAGTATATTTATACAAAATTCATTATTAATTACACCTGTGTATCATTAAAATCACGTGATAAATACTTTAGAGAAATTCAACGTGTCCTTAATTCATTTTGTGCGTAGTTTATCCAAAACATCCCTCGTCGCTCAACGGAACCGCTAGTGGTATATAGTAACATTCATAGTACAAAAAATAAAAGTGCGCTTGTGCATATATTTAAAAGAAATTTATAGCACACCCTGGATAGGATGCAAGCCAGGTTGATTTCTTTTAAATATATGCACAAGCGCACTTTCATTTTTTGTACTATGAATGTTACTATATACCACTAGCGGTTCCGTTGGAGCGGGACGGGGGATGTTTTGGATAAACTACGCACAAAATGAATTAAGGACACGTTGAATTTCTCTAAAGTATTTATCACGTGATTTTAATGATACACAGGTGTAATTAATAATGAATTTTGTATAAATATACTATGTTGATATGTATTATTCACTTGGCTTGAAAATGGCTCTGTGAGAGAGCTGAAACGTTGCTGTGTTAAACATGTGTGAATAAACACCTCTTTGTTCACTTTATCTAAGGAGTGCTGCGCCAGTTTGTTGGATTTGTAAAGAGACCCCGCTACCAGGGGTGGACGCGTGCACCATTGGATTAACTACACTGGAGGAGTGCTGCCTCATTTTTGCTTTTATCTATATATATATATATTATATATATATATATATATATATATATATTCTCCTTGATATCTATTGGACATTGCCTAAAACCAGAATGGTCGCCACTATAGGCGCGATCCTGTGTCAGGAACCTCCTACAGACCCTCAGATAGCCCTGACACAGGAATGTACCACCACTAAGGAGATAATTTAAATAGTGAATAGAGATGAGAGAAGTTTTGAAAAATTTGATTTAGCAGCTTCGCCGAAGTTTGCCAAGAAATTTGATTTGTTCCAAATTAATTTGTCACAAATCGCTATAAATCAGGCACAGTATACCCAGGACACTCTGACTTAGTGTATGGCCGTGCTGCGGGTGGGTTGCGGCCATGCTGCTGTGAAAAACCACGTGGCCAATTAGTCTGCAGCTGTCTTTCATTAAATAATGAAGACTGGATTGTATGTTGGATCTTTATTGTTAATGCCTGTGCAGCACCTTTAAACAGGGCCTGTTGCTGGTATGGTGTTTGGCTAGTTAGGTGGGGATACAATATACATATCATGACAGGGGCTGGGCCTGAATGGGCTTTGCCCCTCATGGTGCCATTGAAACAGGGATTTTGGTGTTGTCTTTTCTCCCCCCCCCCCCCCTCCCTCTCTTTCTTTGTCATTTCTCCTCAGGTTTTCAAGTTCTCTAATTTTGATGGACAGCGTCTGGATTGGTCAATTTGATTTGAAAAGCAGCGTTGCTATTGGTTAAATCGGTCGCTGTCCTGTTGCTGGGTCTGTTTCTATTTTTAACTAAGTTATGGATTGGTCCCTGGGCTTTTGTGGCGGGAATTTCACCTATTTATGGACCCTGTCTTACCTGCTGGACTTCAGTTCGCCGTGTCAAGCCACAGATGAAGATCTTCATACAGCTGAAGGTTGAAGCGCCGGCAGAAGAGCTCAACTGAGAAGCAGCGGCGGCGGTGAAGAAGCGGCGCTGATCGGCGGCAGTTCTCTGCTGAAGTGCGGCGCTAGTGTGGGCAGAAGCGCCCGAAGTCGGCTGTGACTTTCTTGAAGCGGCGACATCCTGGTTCAAGTAGCGACGAGGGAGCTGCAGGCGGCGGTTACCTGTCCGGCACCTGTGGAGAAGCAGAGCGGCTGCGCCAGCGTTCAAGGCCCAGCGGTTGAAGATGGAGCAGGCGGTGCTGGATGCTCTCCTCGGCCAGATTCGCAACAGAGCTCTTACCGGGGTGGCAAGCAGTGGCTCCGCACCCTTCTGGCCGAGGATGGGCTCAGTTCTGTCGCTGCTTCCAGTCCCTGCGAGATTTCAGAGGCGGTAGGCGGAGCTGCGCATGCGCCGGAAGAGGCGGAAGCACTCCCACGTCATAGGCCGGCGCCTGGATGTCCTCCGGCATCTGTTTCCTCCCAGCCCAGCGGCAGCATTCCGGGTTCCTCCTTCTCTTCGGTTCCTTCCCGATCTTCTTCCAGGAGGAAAAGGCCAAGACAGCGCTACTCACCGCAGAGGACCTCCAGAGTGGGCAGGCTCCAGCAGTCTCCTCCCAGGCCGGCGGTCTCGCAGCCTGGTTCTGAGGAGATAGCTGTGATGCCGTCTGAAGAACCAGACCGGCAGCCTATGGGTGAGACCTCTGGCAGGCAGTCTCTGCTGCCAGATAACCCTAATACTTCTTTGTTTCAGGATTTAGCTAGAATTTTTGTGATCTAGCTCAGGGCAGTGTAGTTAGGCCTGAGGCTAGAGTAGTGTCGCCATCTTTGGCTTGGGCTGATCGTCCTTCATTAGCGGCTGTTTCAGCGGTTGGTGAAGGGGGACCAGTACTTGAAAATGCAATAGGGGTTAATGAGTCTTGTTTAAAGGAGGCACTCTCTTGTGAGTCTTCTCCTCTGGGCTTTCATCTGTCTAGTAACATTAAAGAAAAAATTTGGCGCCGTGAGTATGTGGATATTTTATCCCTGCTCCCGTCAGCCAAAGAGGTTATTAAGGACAAACGGTCGGATGAGAGGCCTGAGGATGAGAGGAGGAGAACGGTGCCTAGGTCATTTAATAATTGGCTACAGGCATTCTGCATCTATGCGTCTATTTTGGTAGTTAAATACCCTAATTTATGTGTGGGTTTGTTTCAGCATGTTGACACTATTTTGGAGGCTTATCGTAATTTCGGTGGGTTTTCGTGGTTTCAATATGATAAAACATTTAGACAGAAGTTAGCGGTTCATCCACATTTGAAATGGGGTAATAAGGATGTGGGACTATGGCTTAGTTTGATGTTGCCACAGAGAACGGTAGCACAGAGTAAGCCAGTATCATCAGGACCACAAAATTTGATTAGGAAGGGCCTCTGTTTTGCCTTCAACGAGTCATCATGTAAGTGGCTCAATTCTTGTAGATATAAACATGAGTGCTCTGTCTGTTCGGGTCCTCACCCTATGTTTCGGTGTTTCAAAAGACCGTTTGGACCCCAGCAGTCAGGAGTTAGTCGTGAGTATCCTAAAAGCTCGGACTTCGGTGAAGTTGCAAAACATGCGTCCATGGTTAGAAATTTACCCAAACAAGAAGAAAGCGGAGTTGCTTCTTGAAGGTTTTAGTACCGGATTTTTGTTCCAAAATTTACTGGTCCGGGTTTTAAATGGTGTGATAACCTGAAGTCTGTCTTCTTGAATGTGGATATAGTAAGGGAAAAATTTGTAAAGAAGTTTTAGCTGGTAGAGTGGCTGGCCCCTTTTCTTCCCCTCCTTTTGCAGATTTTCGCATTTCTCCGTTAGGTTTAGTTCGAAAAAGCTAGTAACGAATTTAGGTTGATTCATCATTTATCGTACCCTAAAAATTTTCATTAAATGATGAGATTGATAGCCATCTTTGTTCTGTTTCGTATAGTTCTTTTGATGAAGCAGTGGTTTTGTTGAATCGTTTTGGCAAGGATTGCTTATTAGCTAAGGCTGATATTAAATCTGCCTTCCGTTTATTACCTGTTTCCTCTGAGGGTTTTAATTCATTAGGGTTTCATTTTGAAGGTAATTATTATTTTGACATGTGTCTGCCAATGGGCTTTTCTTTGTCTTGTTCATATTTCAAGCGTTTTCTTCTTTTATTCATTGGGTTTGTATGTTTAATATTAGTGTTGGGGGTTTATTACATTACCTTGACGATTTTTGTTTATTGGTCCTGCCGGTTCGGATGTTTGTGCTAGTTTGTTAAGTCGTTTTTATGAGGTTTGTTCTAGTTTTGGTGTTCCGTTAGTTGAAGAAAAACTGTTCTGCCACTACCAGGGGTGGACGCGTGCACCATTGGATTAACTACACTGGAGGAGTGCTGCCTCATTTTTGCTTTTATCTATATATATATATATATATATATATATATATATATATATATATATTCTCCTTGATATCTATTGGACATTGCCTAAAACCAGAATGGTCGCCACTATAGGCGCGATCCTGTGTCAGGAACCTCCTACAGACCCTCAGATAGCCCTGGCACAGGAATGTACCACCACTAAGGAGATAATTTAAATAGTGAATAGAGATGAGAGAAGTTTTGAAAATTTGATTTAGCAGCTTCGCCGAAGTTTGCCAAGAAATTTGATTTGTTCCAAATTAATTTGTCACAAATCGCTATAAATCAGGCACAGTATACCCAGGACACTCTGACTTAGTGTATGGCCGTGCTGCGGGTGGAGTTGCGGCCATGCTGCTGTGGAAACCACGTGGCCAATTAGTCTGCAGCTGTCTTTCATTAAATAATGAAGACTGGATTGTATGTTGGATCTTTATTGTTAATGCCTGTGCAGCACCTTTAAACAGGGCCTGTTGCTGGTATGGTGTTTGGCTAGTTAGGTGGGGATACAATATACATATCATGACAGGGGCTGGGCCTGAATGGGCTTTGCCCCTCATGGTGCCATTGAAACAGGGATTTTGGTGTTGTCTTTTCTCCCCCCTCCCTCTCTTTCTTTGTCATTTCTCCTCAGGTTTTCAAGTTCTCTAATTTTGATGGACAGCGTCTGGATTGGTCAATTTGATTTGAAAAGCAGCGTTGCTATTGGTTAAATCGGTCGCTGTCCTGTTGCTGGGTCTGTTTCTATTTTTAACTAAGTTATGGATTGGTCCCTGGCTTTTGTGGCGGGAATTTCACCTATTTATGGACCCTGTCTTACCTGCTGGACTTCAGTTCGCCGTGTCAAGCCACAGATGAAGATCTTCATACAGCTGAAGGTTGAAGCGCCGGCAGAAGAGCTCAACTGAGAAGCAGCGGCGGCGGTGAAGAAGCGGCGCTGATCGGCGGCAGTTCTCTGCTGAAGTGCGGCGCTAGTGGGGGCAGAAACGCCCGAAGTCGGCTGTGACTTTCTTAGAAGCGGCGACATCCTGGTTCAAGTAGCGACGAGGGAGCTGCAGGCGGCGGTTACCTGTCCGGCACCTGTGGAGAAGCAGAGCGGCTGCGTCAGCGTTCAAGGCCCAGCTGTTGAAGATGGAGCAGGCGGTGCTGGATGCTCTCCTCGGCCAGATTCGCAATAGAGCTCTTACCGGGGTTGGCGAGAAGTGGCTCCGCACCCTTCTGGCCGAGGATGGGCTCAGTTCTGTCGCTGCTTCCAGTCCCTGCGTGATTTCGGAGGCGGTGGGCGGAGCTGCGCATGCGCCGGAAGAGGCGGAAGCACTCCCACGTCATAGGCCGGCGTCTGGATGTCCTCCGGCATCTGTTTCCTCCCAGCCCAGCGGCAGCATTCCGGGTTCCTCCTTCTCTTCGGTTCCTTCCCGATCTTCTTCCAGGAGGAAAAGGCCAAGACAGCGCTACTCACCGCAGAGGACCTCCAGAGTGGGCAGGCTCCAGCAGTCTCCTCCCAGGCCGGCGGTCTCGCAGCCTGGTTCTGAGGAGATAGCTGTGATGCCGTCTGAAGAACCAGACCGGCAGCCTATGGGTGAGACCTCTGGCAGGCAGTCTCTGCTGCCAGATAACCCTAATACTTCTTTGTTTCAGGATTTAGCTAGAATTTTTGTGATCTAGCTCAGGGCAGTGTAGTTAGGCCTGAGGCTAGAGTAGTGTCGCCATCTTTGGCTTGGGCTGATCGTCCTTCATTAGCGGCTGTTTCAGCGGTTGGTGAAGGGGACCAGTACTTGAAAATGCAATAGGGGTTAATGAGTCTTGTTTAAAGGAGGCACTCTCTTGTGAGTCTTCTCCTCTGGGCTTTCATCTGTCTAGTAACATTAAAGAAAAAATTTGGCGCCGTGAGTATGTGGATATTTTATCCCTGCTCCCGTCAGCCAAAGAGGTTATTAAGGACAAACGGTCGGATGAGAGGCCTGAGGATGAGAGGAGAAGAACAGTGCCTAGGTCATTTAATAATTGGTTACAGGCATTCTGCATCTATGCATCTATTTTGGTAGTTAAATACCCTAATTTATGTGTGGGTTTGTTTCAGCATGTTGACACTATTTTGGAGGCTTATCGTAATTTCGGTGGGTTTTCGTGGTTTCAATATGATGAAACATTTAGACAGAAGTTAGCGGTTCATCCAGGTTTGAAATGGGGTAATAAGGATGTGGGACTATGGCTTAGTTTGATGTTGCCACAGAGAACGGTAGCACAGAGTAAGCCAGTATCATCAGGACCACAAAATTTGATTAGGAAGGGCCTCTGTTTTGCCTTCAACGAGTCATCATGTAAGTGGCTCAATTCTTGTAGATATAAACATGAGTGCTCTGTCTGTTCGGGTCCTCACCCTATGTTTCGGTGTTTCAAAAGACCGTTTGGACCCCAGCAGTCAGGAGTTAGTCGTGAGTATCCTAAAAGCTCGGACTTCGGTGAAGTTGCAAAACATGCGTCCATGGTTAGAAATTTACCCAAACAAGAAGAAAGCGGAGTTGCTTCTTGAAGGTTTTAGTACCGGATTTTGTTCCAAAATTTACTGGTCCGGGTTTTAAATGGTGTGATAACCTGAAGTCTGTCTTCTTGAATGTGGATATAGTAAGGGAAAAAATTTGTAAAGAAGTTTTAGCTGGTAGAGTGGCTGGCCCCTTTTCTTCCCCTCCTTTTGCAGATTTTCGCATTTCTCCGTTAGGTTTAGTTCCGAAAAAAGCTAGTAACGAATTTAGGTTGATTCATCATTTATCGTACCCTAAAAATTTTCATTAAATGATGAGATTGATAGCCATCTTTGTTCTGTTTCGTATAGTTCTTTTGATGAAGCAGTGGTTTTGTTGAATCGTTTTGGCAAGGATTGCTTATTAGCTAAGGCTGATATTAAATCTGCCTTCCGTTTATTACCTGTTTCCTCTGAGGGTTTTAATTCATTAGGGTTTCATTTTGAAGGTAATTATTATTTTGACATGTGTCTGCCAATGGGCTTTTCTTTGTCTTGTTCATATTTCGAGCGTTTTCTTCTTTTATTCATTGGGTTTGTATGTTTAATATTAGTGTTGGGGGTTTATTACATTACCTTGACGATTTTTTGTTTATTGGTCCTGCCGGTTCGGATGTTTGTGCTAGTTTGTTAAGTCGTTTTTATGAGGTTTGTTCTAGTTTTGGTGTTCCGTTAGTTGAAGAAAAAACTGTTCTGCCATGTTGTTGTATTGAATTTTTGGGCATAACAATAGATACGTCTAATATGGAATTTCGGTTACCGCCGGAGAAGATAAATAGAATGTTGGTTATGATTAAGAAGATGTTGTCAGTCAAGAAAACTACGTTGAGACATTTGCAAAGTTTATTAGGTTTGTTTGCATTTGCATCCAGAGTTATACCTATTGGCAGAATTTTCTCTAGAAGGCTGTATATGGCTACTAGTGGTTTAAAAAATCCTAGCGATCATGTACGCCTTGGCAAGGAGCTGAAGGAGGATCTTAGGGTTTGGGAGGAGTTTTTGATACATTTTAATGGTTCTAGTATTTGGCAAAGAGAATTTATTGATGCAGAGGCTTTGGGTTTATTTACGGATGCATCGGGATCATGGGGTTATGGGGCTTTTTTACAAAGTCAGTGGTCAGCGGAGTCTTGGCCTGCGTCTTGGGTCTCTGCGGGGCTTACTAGGTGTTTAGTTTTATTAGAGTTATTTCCAGTGGTTGTAGCTTTAGTCATTTGGGGCAACGAATTAGCTAATAAAAGGGTTTTGTTGCTCACAGACAATAAAGGCGTGATGTTCGCTATCAATTGTTTGTCGTCCAATAATAAGTTAGTTGTTAAATTATTACATGTAGTAGTTAGATGTTGTCTGGCTAGGAATATCTGGTTGAAGGCTAGATATATATAGCGAGTAAAGATAATAAAATAGCCGACTCTCTTTCTCGTGCTCAGTGGAAAGAATTTCGGGAGCTGGTTCCAGACGCTCAGAAGGAAGGCATCCCTTGCCCGGACTACTTATGGGAGATAATTTGGCATTGATGAGTGAGCATATCCAAAATTCGTTGGCACCTAATACGTGGAATGGGTATGCTTTAGCCTGGAGTAAATGGTGTGTTTTTTGTAATAATCGGGGTTTGGGGGTTTTTGATTATGGTGTTGGCAATGTTATGGATTTTTGCTGTATGTTAGTTAAGTCGGGTTTTGTTTTTTCATCAGTTCAGAAGACGTTAGCAGGTGTTTCTTTCTTTTTTAAATTGGCGGGTCTTCCTCCTGTCAATAATTCTTTTGTTGTTAAGCAGTTCCTTAAAGGTTTAAGGAAGTCTAATTTTGTGTCTGATAATCGTAGGCCCATTACTTTTGAGTTACTTTGCAAGTTGGTTTCTTCTCTTAAGCAAGTTTCTTCTTCCCCGTTTGAGTTTTATTTGTTTAGATCAGCCTTTGTCATCGCATTTTTTGGTGCTTTTAGGGTGAATGAAATAGTGGCTATTAATGTTCTAACTGATTCACAGTTGTTGTTTTCTGATATCAAATGTGGGGATGGATGTGTTTTAATTTCGGTCAGGAGATCTAAGACAGATCAGTTGGGCAGAGGTTCTGTGGTATCTTTAAACAGTATTGGTGTATCTGAGGTTTGTCCTGTTTCAGCAGTTTCTGATTATCTAGTTGTTCGCCCAGCAGGCTATAATTCCTTTTTAATTCATGCGGATGGTTCTTCATTGTCAAAATTTCAATTTAATGCAGTTTTTAAAAAATGCTTAGATTTGTTGGGTTTGGGTTTTGAGCGTTATTCGTCCCATTCGTTTCGCATCGGTGCTGCTACCGAGGCTTCGTTAATGGGTCTGGATAAAGCCTTGATAAAAAGAATTGGCAGATGGGAATCAGATTGCTACAGAACTTATGTTAGGCCTAATTTGGTTTTGTGATTATGATTGTTTTGCAGGTTCAGATCAGATTATAGTCTGGATTATCGGGCATTCATTCATTTTCTGGGCCGAGAAGAGGTCTTCTGTCCGCAATTATGCTCAGCAAGTGTTTTTAATATTCCTTCTGTTTGTTTGTATTGGTTAGGCTTTAGAGGTTTGAAGTGGCATCAAGTGGTGCCTATTTTAAAAGGTGAATTGCAGTCTCGCCTTCCTCCTCAGGTCATCATTTTTCATGCAGGTGGCAATGACCTGGGCAGGAGCAAGACATTGGATTTGTTGGAGGAAATGAAAAGAGATCTGGCGTTCATTAGTGAATTTATACCTGGGGTAGTTCTGGTTTTTTCTGAGATTGTCCCGAGGTTTTTGTGGAACAATCCTCAGTTAAAATTTTTGGAAAAAATTAGGAAAAGAGTAAACAGAGGCATGGAAAAATTCATGCCAATGGTTAATGGGTGGTCATACCGTCACTATGAGTTGGATGGTTCGGTTCTAGGTTTGTATCGGGAGGACTTAGTTCATCTCTCAGATATTGGGATGGACATTTTCATTAATGGTTTACAGTCAATTGTTGAAAGGGCCGCGGTTTCGCTGGGGGGGGGGGGGCAAGTTCGGCTAAAGCCTCACTTGCCTGTTGGGGTTAGTCGCTCAGAAGTCTGGGTGGATTGTTAACTATTTTATGGATGGACTTTAATATTTATTAATTTATTATTGGAATGGTTTTAATTAATTTATTGATGTTAACCCCCAGGTTTTTAATAAAGACCGCGGCCTTTTCATCCACAAGTGTTTTTTGTGTATTATTTATTGTGAATATGGCACCATGACAGGGGCTGGGCCTGAATGGGCTTTGCCCCTCATGATGCCATTGAAACAGGGATTTTGGTGTTGTCTTTTCTTCCCCCCCCCCCCTCCCTCTCTTTCTTTGTCATTTCTCCTCAGGTTTTCAAGTTCTCTAGTTTTGATGGACAGCGTCTGGATTGGTCAATTTGATTTGAAAAGCAGCGTTGCTATTGGTTAAATCGGTCGCTGTCCTGTTGCTGGGTCTGTTTCTATTTTTAACTAAGTTATGGATTGGTCCCTGGGCTTTTGTGGCGGGAATTTCACCTATTTATGGACCCTGTCTTACCTGCTGGACTTCAGTTCGCCATGTCAAGCCACAGATGAAGATCTTCCCGCCCTCCCTCCCTATATTTTCGTCGCGGTCTTTACAAATCCTGGGTGGGGTTAGTCGCTCAGAAGTCTGGGTGGATTGTTAACTATTTTATGGATGGACTTTAATATTTATTAATTTATTATTGGAATGGTTTTAATTAATTTATTGATGTTAACCCCCAGGTTTTTAATAAAGACCACGGCCTTTTCATCCACAAGTGTTTTTTGTGTATTATTTATTTAGTAGTATTGTGAATATGGCACCATTGCTGTTCTTGCCTGCAATCTCCTGCAGGTTATTTGACAGTAAACACTGAATATTAATCAGCTCAGGTATACCCACGTCTCCAACCCTTGCGCTCTTCTGCCCTACAGGTGGTAGCCCTTCTTATGCCATTTGCTTTTCCTCCTTTTCCACATCATCTAATATCAATGAGAATATGTCATCAGGAACATTCAGCTCTTCCTCTCTCTGCATCTTCCTGACTTTACTAGGATTTTTTTAGTCCGCTGTTTGGTCACAGTTAAAGTCGGTATAATGAATAGACCACCAGTATAGTATATCAAATAATAGTCAAGATATGATTATACATGCTTCTCAAAAGTATTATGCTATAGGGTAAAACCCTAAGCGAATGCATAACTTAATTCCAGAGAATGCATAACTTCATCGCAACATGATTCTCTTTGGCAACCTCCTCACATTTTCTCAGGGAACCAAAAAGTTTGACAAATGTCCTAAAATGATGTTACTTTGGAGAAGATGTGAGCGACCATTAATTAATCCCCGTACCTCAATGCTAAATTGTAGATATGGCTATAGTAGGGTCATCATGCTCTGAGATATAAAAATAAGACTCAATTTTAGGTTTGAGGTGATATTATACTAAATGTAAGTTAACAGCCCCTACTTTATGACTGCAGTACAGTATAATGTATACGCAAGCTATCACAAAAGATCCTGGATATATTCTAGATAGTCAATGACACCATAGGATTAGGCACAACTTTGAATGGAGTTCCTCTATAGCCATAAATCATGCACTCATGACTGATCTTCAGGCAGGGTTGCTACAAGAAAATGTGTTGAGACAAAGTTATGCATTCTCTGGGATGAAGTTATGCATTTACCCTATAGCAGGGATGCTCAACCTGCAGCCCTGAGCTGTTGTAAAACTATAACTCCCACTATGCCCTGCTGTAGGCTGATAGCTGTAGGCTGTTCAGGCATGCTGGAGATTGTAACAGCCGGAGGGCCACAGATTGAGCATCCCTGCCCTATAGTATACTTTTTAGAGGCTTTTAGTTGATACACTTTTCTAATGGTCTATTTATTATACAGACTTTGACAGTATTGGCCCAATTACACTATTTTTGTTTAGGGCATCTCTACAGTAAAGGTCTAGAATGGCATTTTGAATTGCAATAAACAAAAGGTAAAATAAACTACACTTGTTAAAAATAGCAGAAGAACATAACTTTCTTACTGAAATACATGAGAAAAAGACCAGCATTGTCGTCAATTATTGCAGCAAGGAAACTAGAATGACATTTGGATTTGCACTTAATTGTTTTTCTCACACAAGAGCACTTCATACACTAGTTTGGCACTTGTTCTTGCACAAAAGAAATGCAAATGTGCAGAATAAATTACACTTGCTAGAAAATACGTGTAGCAGAAAAACAGAACTTTCTTACTGAAAAACATGGAAAGAGACCAGTATTGTCCTCACCTGTTGCAACAAGGATGGGTAGAATGACATTCTGAATGGCAATTAATTGCCTTTCTTACACAAGAGCACTTCATAGTTTGGTGTTTTGTTACATTACAGACTTAAGTTCAATGTTTTGTTAATCTGAATTTTATGTGATGGATCAGAACACAATAGTCTAAGTTGGTGAAGTGAAATGAGAAAAATATAAAAATAAAACTATTGTTTAGAAATAGAAAACAGAAAATTGGCATGTGCGTATGTATTCACCCCCTTTGTTAGGAAGCCCATAAAAAGCTCTGGTGCAACCAATTACCTTCAGAAGTCACATAATTAGTGAAATGATGTCCACCTGTGTGCAATCTAAGTGTCACATGATCTGTCATTACATATACACACCTTTTTTAAAAGGCCCCATAGGCTGCACCACCTAAGCAAGAGGCTTCACTAACCAAACACTGACATGAAGACCAAGGAACTCTCCAAACAAGTAAGGGACAATGTTGTTGAGAAGTACAAGTCAGGGTTAGGTTATAAAAAATATCCAAATCTTTGATGATCCCCATGAACACGATCAAATATATCATAACCAAATGGAAAGAACATGGCACAACAGCAAAACTGCCAAGAGACGGCCACCCACCAAAACTCAAGGACCAGGCAAGGAGGACATTAATCAGAGAGGCAGTCCAGAGACCTAAGGTAACCCTGGAGGAGCTGCAGAGTTCCACAGCAGAGACTGGAGTATCTGTACATAGGACGACAATAAGCCATACACTCCATAGAGTTGGGCTTTATGGCAGAGTGGCCAGAAGAAAGCCATTACTTTCAGCTAAAAACAAAAAGGCACGTTGTGAGTTTGCGAAAAAGGCATATGGGAGACTCCCAAAATATATGGAGGAAGTTGCTCTGGTCTGATGAGACTAAAATTGAACATTTCAGCCATCAAAGAAAATGCTATGTCTGGCGCACACCCAACACATCACATCAGCCAAGGAACACAATCCCCCCAGTGAAACATGGTGGTGGCAGCATTATGCTGTGGGGATGTTTTTCAGCAGCCGGGACTGGGAAACTGGTGAGAGTTGAGGGAAAGATGGATGGTGATAAATACAGGGATATTCTTGAGCAAAACCTGTACCACTGCGTGATTTGAGGCTAGGACGGAGGTTCATCTTCCAGCAGGACAATGACACCAAACACACTGCTAAAGCAACACTTGAGTGGTTTAAGGGGAAACATGTAAATGTGTTGGAATGGCCTAGTCAAAGCCCAGATCTCAATTCAATAGAAAATCTGTGGTCAGACTTAAAGATTGCTGTTGACAAGTGCAAACCATCCAACATGAAGTTGCTAGAGCAGTTTTGCAAGGGGGAATGGGCAGTAGTAAGCAGTTTTGAAGAGACTTATAGAGACTTATCCAAAGCGACTTGGAGCTGTGATTGCCTCAAAAGGTGGCTCTACAAAGTATTGACTTTGGAGGGTGAATAGTTATGCACATTGACTTTTTCAGTTATTTTGTCCTATTTGTTGTTTGCTTCACAATAATGAAAAAAAAAACATCTTCAAAGTTGTGGCCATGTTCTGTAAATTAAATGATGCAAATCCTCAAACAATCCATGTTAATTCCCTGGTTGTGAGGCACCAAAACACGAAAAAAGTCAGGGGTGAATACTTTTGCAAGGCACTGTAATACTACCTGTACTACGAGCCATACCACAAAGGCAGCAAGAGATTGGAGAGGTTAACAAGTGGCTTAAGAACTGGTGTAGGAAGGAGTGGTTTGGGTTCCTAGAGAACTGGGCCAACGCTTCTCTTGGCTACAGGCTCTATCGTAGGGATGGGCTGTACCTCAATGGGCAAGGTACAGCTGTTTGGGGTAGAAAATAGCTAGAAGTTTGGAGAAGTGTTTAAACTAGGGATTGGGGAGAGGGTAATTACGTTAGTGGATGAAACTTGGAGTGGAATGGAGGGAGGGACTAGAACAGTTCAAATGGAAAGATGTAGGATGAAAACATTAAAAAAAAACTCTTAATTGTCAGTATACCAAAAACCAGGAACCTGACCAATTAGATTGGTGAACTGGAATTAGTATTGTCTGAGTAGGACTATGACATAGTGCAAGTAACTGAGACATACAGTAACTGAATGATAGCTATGACTAAGCGGTTAATGTACAGGGTTACAATATGTTCGTAAATAGGATAGTAAAAACAAGAGAGAGGGAGAGTATGCCTTAATGTAAAGTCCAGTCTAAAGCCCACATTCCGAGAAGATATAAGTGAGAGAAATGTGTCCTGTTGCTGGGTCTGTTTCTATTTTTAACTAAGTTATGGATTGGTCCCTGGGCTTTGTGGCGGGAATTTCACCTATTTATGGACCCTGTCTTACCTGCTGGACTTCAGTTCGCCATGTCAAGCCACAGATGAAGATCTTCCCGCCCTCCCTCCCTATATTTTTCGTCGCGGTCTTTACAAATCCTGGGTGGGGTTAGTCGCTCAGAAGTCTGGGTGGATTGTTAACTATTTTATGGATGGACTTTAATATTTATTAATTTATTATTGGAATGGTTTTAATTAATTTATTGATGTTAACCCCAGGTTTTTAATAAAGACCACGGCCTTTTCATCCACAAGTGTTTTTGTGTATTATTTATTTAGTAGTATTGTGAATATGGCACCATTGCTGTTCTTGCCTGCAATCTCCTGCAGGTTATTTGACAGTAAACACTGAATATTAATCAGCTCAGGTATACCCACGTCTCCAACCCTTGCGCTCTTCTGCCCTACAGGTGGTAGCCCTTCTTATGCCATTTGCTTTTCCTCCTTTTCCACATCATCTAATATCAATGAGAATATGTCATCAGGAACATTCAGCTCTTCCTCTCTCTGCATCTTCCTGACTTTACTAGGATTTTTTAGTCCGCTGTTTGGTCACAGTTAAAGTCGGTATAATGAATAGACCACCAGTATAGTATATCAAATAATAGTCAAGATATGATTATACATGCTTCTCAAAAGTATTATGCTATAGGGTAAAACCTAAGCGAATGCATAACTTAATTCCAGAGAATGCATAACTTCATCGCAACATGATTCTCTTTGGCAACCTCCTCACATTTTCTCAGGGAACCAAAAAGTTTGACAAATGTCCTAAAATGATGTTACTTTGGAGAAGATGTGAGCGACCATTAATTAATCCCCGTACCTCAATGCTAAATTGTAGATATGGCTATAGTAGGGTCATCATGCTCTGAGATATAAAAATAAGACTCAATTTTAGGTTTGAGGTGATATTATACTAAATGTAAGTTAACAGCCCCTACTTTATGACTGCAGTACAGTATAATGTATACGCAAGCTATCACAAAAAGATCCTGGATATATTCTAGATAGTCAATGACACCATAGGATTAGGCACAACTTTGAATGGAGTTCCTCTATAGCCATAAATCATGCACTCATGACTGATCTTCAGGCAGGGTTGCTACAAGAAAATGTGTTGAGACAAAGTTATGCATTCTCTGGGATGAAGTTATGCATTTACCCTATAGCAGGGATGCTCAACCTGCAGCCCTGAGCTGTTGTAAAACTATAACTCCCACTATGCCCTGCTGTAGGCTGATAGCTGTAGGCTGTTCAGGCATGCTGGAGATTGTAACAGCCGGAGGGCCACAGATTGAGCATCCCTGCCCTATAGTATACTTTTTAGAGGCTTTTAGTTGATACACTTTTCTAATGGTCTATTTATTATACAGACTTTGACAGTATTGGCCCAATTACACTATTTTTGTTTAGGGCATCTCTACAGTAAAGGTCTAGAATGGCATTTTGAATTGCAATAAACAAAAGGTAAAATAAACTACACTTGTTAAAAATAGCAGAAGAACATAACTTTCTTACTGAAATACATGAGAAAAAGACCAGCATTGTCGTCAATTATTGCAGCAAGGAAACTAGAATGACATTTGGATTTGCACTTAATTGTTTTTCTCACACAAGAGCACTTCATACACTAGTTTGGCACTTGTTCTTGCACAAAAGAAATGCAAATGTGCAGAATAAATTACACTTGCTAGAAAATACGTGTAGCAGAAAAACAGAACTTTCTTACTGAAAAACATGGAAAGAGACCAGTATTGTCCTCACCTGTTGCAACAAGGATGGGTAGAATGACATTCTGAATGGCAATTAATTGCCTTTCTTACACAAGAGCACTTCATAGTTTGGTGTTTGTTCTTGTACAAAAAAAAATGCAAATGACCCCTAAAACCCCCCAGAACAGCACTATACACTGTCCAATTGTTTCCGTGACGTCACTGGGCGCCCTGATAAGGGGGAGTCTCCGCCTAGCATACTCATGTGAATCCCTGTACATCATTGGCTCACAACAAACAGTCCTTACGCTACACGATGCAGAGGAGCATTGGAGCATACATGATAAAGGAGTGATGGGGTGCTTATATACAGATGCAGCCCTGAATCTGGACAACCCCTTTAACAATGGGCTATGAAAATAAAAAATTGCATTTCTTTTCAAAAGTGCAGTGCTTTATTCACAAATTTTTCATTTTCACAAGGGTTGGTCTGAGAATATGTACCCCAGAATGTGTTACACAATTTGTCTGGAGGACAATAATATCCCACTTGTGCTCATTAACAGCTGTTTGAAGATACAACATGGCTCAGAAAGGGAAAAAAATGTAGATTTTGGAACATAGTGGGGTATTTATCATGAAGAGAATAGTTGAAGTCAGTTTTGCTTGAGTCTGCTTGGGCATATTTTATGACACATTTATCAAATGTCTCATGTTGTTTGATAAATTGTTCTCACCCATAAACCTAACACTTTTGTCCAGTTTTTCTACTCCACCCCCCTAGTGAAATGAAATTATGACTTTTTTTTGCAACCTTTTAAAAAAGTCTGAGTGATACATCTGGATTGAAAATGTTAGAATTGGAGTTAGTGGTCTAAAAATGTGCCATATCGCGGATCGGGTTGATTAATGGGAGGAACTGGCGAAGAGTCAATGGTTATGGTGCACATTGGAACCAATGAAAAAGTTAGAGGTAGTTGGAGGGTCCTTAAAAATTATTCAGGGACTTAGATCACAAGTTCAAGGTAGTATTTTATGTGCAGTGCCTTGCAAAAGTATTCACTTTTTTCGTGTTTTGTTACATTACAGACTTAAGTTCAATGTTTTGTTAATCTGAATTGTATGTGATGGATCAGAACACAATAGTCTAAGTTGATGAAGTGAAATGAGAAAAATATAAAAATAAAACTATTGTTTTAAAATAGAAAACAGAAAATTGGCATGTGCGTATGTATTCACCCCCTTTGTTAGGAAGCCCATAAAAAGCTCTGGTGCAACCAATTACCTTTAGAAGTCACATAATTAATGAAATGATGTCCACCTGTGTGCAATCTAAGTGTCACATGATCTGTCATTACATATACACACCTTTTTTTTGAAAGGCCCCAGAGGCTGCAACACCTAAGCAAAATGCATCACTGATCAAACACTGTTATGAAGACCAAGGAACTCGCCAAACAAGTAAGGGACAATGTTGTTGAGAAGTACAAGTCAGGGTTAGGTTATAAAAAAATATCCAAATCTTTGATGATCCCCAGGAGTGCCATCAAATCAATCATAACCAAACAGAAAGAACATGGCACAACAGCAAACCTGCCAAGAGACAGCAACCAACCGAACCGAATTAATGTAGCAAAGTAAATCCGCAACAATTACTATCATATCGTGCAGGATGTTTTATATCTATTTTCCATGATTTGTTTAACTTGTCTTGAAGGAGTGGCACCTTCATGTGGGAATGCACTCCTATCCTGGGAGTAGCATTCATGTGCACTTTTGCCCCACCTATCTAACAGGCGACCTTGATTAGGTGGTACATACTGTAAACCTGTGTGTGATCCTCCTCTCATTGGCTGCTATTGCACACAGAGATAACTAGGAGCAACACACTATATGTGTAGGGTCTGCGCGCCTGAATATAAATGCATAACGGCATAGGGAGGTTTAGCGTAGGACCTGCCTCAACTGAGACCACCTTGGCACCGGGTAGGTGGGCACAGATATGTTTTCATCAAAATGTGTTGGCTAAGAGTCTCAGATTTTATCATTAGAGTGAGGGCTTAGTCCATATGTTACCGTATTTTTCTCCCCATAAGACGCACTTTTTCCCCCAAAAAATGGGGGAAAAATGTCCCTGCGTCGTATGGGCGAATGCTGACATTTTACATCGCAAGCTGCACTATAAAGTTATAAATGTCCCCTCATTCATAAAATGTCCCCTCATTCAATAAAACATGCCCCCTCACTTATTACTGTAGTTACCGGTACATAGTAAGAGCTTACGAATAATGCGGGCAGGCCGGCTGGGTGGATGGAAGCGTGACTCCCTGATGTCACGTGCCCACGCCGCCTACTTTATGAATGAAGCAGGTGGCACAGGCACGTGACGTCAGTGAGTCACGCTGCCATCCGCCCAGCCGGCCGGCCCGAATTATTCATAAGCGCTTACTATGTACCGGTAACTACAGTAATAAGTGAGGGGGCATGTTTTATTGAATGAGGGGACATTTTATGAATGAGGGGACATTTTATAACTTTATAGTGCAGGACTGTGAGAGGCAGGATGGGGGGATCTGTGGATGGCACTGTTATGGGGTGTGGGTCTGTGGATGACACAACATTGCCATCCACAGATCCCCCATAACAGTGTCATCCACAGATCCCCCATAACAGTGTCAGCCACAGATCCTCCATAACAGTGCCATCCACAGATCCCCCATCACAGTGCCATCCACATATCCCCCATCACAGTGCCATCCACATATCCCCCATCACAGTGCCATCCACATATCCCCCATCACAGTGCCATCCACAGATCCCCCATCACAGTGCCATCCACAGATCCCCCATCACAGTGCCATCCACAGATCCCCCATCACAGTGCCATCCACAGATCCCCCATCACAGTGCCATCCACAGATCCCCATCACAGTGCCATCCACAGATCCCCCATAATAGTGCCATCCACAGATTCCCCATCACAGTGCCATCCACAGATCCCCCATCACAGTGCCATCCACAGATCCCCCATAACAGTGTCATCCCCAGATCCCCCATAACAGTGTCCATCACAGATCCCCCCATAACAGTGCCATCCACAGATTCCCCATAACAGTGTCATCCCCAGATCCCCCATAACCGTGTCATCCCCAGATCCCCCATAACCGTGTCATCCCCAGATCCCCCATAACAGTGCCATCCACAGATCCCCAGTAATAGTGTCATGCACAGACCACCATTAGTTCCAAACCCACCAATAACACACCTTTTGGTTAAAAATATTTTTTTTCTTATTTTCGTCCCCAAAAATCTAGGTGCGTCTTATGGGCCGATGCGTCTTATAGGGCGAAAAATACAGTATGTTTGCGTCTATTATTATAGTGCATTATTTTCTGTGACTTGATCCGAAGGAAGGCAATAAAAAAATCCCTGTGAAGTACAAGCCAATTTTCCTCCTTTAAAGCAGAGTGGACCCAGCATGCATGTGGAACCTGCACTCCCTGGATTTTATGTGGCCGTTATGTCACATAACAGGTAGGATTTAGTGTTAGAAACTCGTCTAATCGAGATTGCCGTGATGTTTGGCAGATGGGCTCAAATAATTTTGTAGAAAATAATTTGCCAAGCATCTCATTTGCAAAACTAAGGTAGCATTAGCACCAGATTATTTGTGTTTGAAGAGTGCTGCTGCATAACCCCCTTTTTTCCTGTATGTTTCAAGCCATGGCAGCGTGCACCGTTGCATAGGGATGTGCTGACTGACCCCCTTTTTCTTTGCAGTTTGTAATATTATTCCACTCCAGAAATACATCCAGGTTACTCTCTTAGTGAATTTACCATCACCAACTCCTCATGCAGAGAGTTTCATAATCTCATCATTTATGTTTATGTAGAAACTTTCTTTCTTCTAGACGCAGAGGATGTCCCCTTGTCAGTTGCAATCCTGGGTAAAAAATAGATAATGGGAGAGATCTCTGTACTGACCCATGATATATTTATACATAGTTAATAGATCTCCCCAGTGGCGTACCTTCCAGGGAAGCAGGGGAAGCAGCTGCTTCGGGGCCCGGGCTGACAAGGGGCCCGAAGCAGTAGTAAACACTGTCAGACTGGCCACACCCCCCTCTGTAGTCGGCAATAGCAGAAGGGAATGGGGAGACTGAATACTGACAGGAAGTGCTGCAGAAAGAAGAGCCTGTGCCTGTCACTATCAGGAGCCCATACATTCCAGGCTTATCCCTGTCAGCACTAGCTGTCCTGCATCTCATGTAGCTCCCCCCCCCCAGCTGCATTCATCTGCTGCTCTTTGCCCCCCCCCCCAATCCTGTGGGCCCCCTGCATATCTGATGCCCTGTCCTCTAGGCCCCCTATCCATCGGATGTCACAGTGCTTTGGGGACACACAGTTATGAGGCCAGTCATCTGACTCACATGCAACCAAACATTTACAGAATGGGGACTGCAAGATCACGGAGTGCTGCGCTTTTGTATCATATGCGTCATAGTCCAGTAAAAAATGTAATGTTAATGTATGTTAAAGAATCAAATACCCTGTATGACGCCTGCCTGAGGCAACTGTGCAATATATAAGTAATGTGTATACGCTGAACCTGGGGCAAAAATAAGATGTAAATACAGCCTACGGCCCAGTTTACACTAAGGTTTTTGGCGCTGATTTTGGAGCGTTTCTGCTGCAAAATCTTCTCCAAAATAAATCTTAAAACAACATTGCAATCACTTCTGTTTTTTTGTGGAAAAAAGAAGCAGTGTACCCTATCTTGGCGCAGAATCAGCACTGAATCTCCCATGTCAGTCCATGTAGTTTTTGTGCTTTTTCGGTGCATTTTTTGGCACAGATCTCCAAAAACTTCAAGCTGAAAATTTACTTTTGTATTGAAGTGAACATCCATTAAAAAAACGAGTTAAAAAAAAAAACATGGGTTTTTTAGAGCTGAAAAAAAGTGGACTCCATGCTGATTTTTTAAAGCATGTTATAGTTGTGTGAACTTGCCCTAAGACTGGCATAAGTGGCGTATCTATCAGGGAAGCAGGGAAAGCAGCTGATCCTGGCTTCAGAAACAATACTAAATTATTTTGTTGCCAGGCTCCCTCAACATTTGGTAAAATTGGTACCTGGCCTCCTTAATTCATGAAAGGAAGGGCCCTCCAGCCTGATTAATATGGTGCTGCACACCCTGCCATCCTGTCCTCATTGTTCCCTGGGCCGGCACGGCGCTCTGTGTAAGAGTGACGTGTGCAGACCCTCCCCAGGAAACAGAAGGACCAGACCAGGAGGAGAAGAAGGAATAGCAGCCTTCTGCAGGTATGTGCCCTCATAACAGAGAGAGGACATCCTGCATGTTCGGGGTATGCGGGTAAGGCAACTGAGAGAGGAGAGGTATTTGTTAGGCTAGGTCTACATGGAGACACTGGTTGTGTGACAGCCAGGATCGCTGAGTACTGGTGATCCCATAGAAATGGATGGTATCGCTGCGGTAGTCACAAGAAAACCAACATGGCTGGATTTCTTGTGACAGCCACAAGCCACAAGAGTGGGGGTTGCATAGGAGTAGGGGGTTGTGAAGGGGGTGGGGGGGTCCGTTTAAAAATTTGCTGTGGGGCCCAGTCATTTCTAGTTACGCCACTGGATCTCCCCTCAGTCATCTTTTTTCTAAACTGAATAACCTTAATTTTTATAATCCTTCTTGGTACTGTAGTTCACTCATTCCAGTTATTATTTTAGTTGCCCTCCTCTGAACCCTCTCCAGCTCTGCTATGTCTGCATTGTCCATAGATGCCCAGGACTGTACACAGTACTCCATGTGTGGTCTGACTAGTGATTTGTAAAATGGCAGGACTATGTTCTCATCATGGGCATCTATTCCCCTTTTGATGCAACCCATTATCTGCTTCGCCTTGGCAGCAGCTGGTTTCTGAAGCTTAGTTTACTGTCCAATAAAATTCCTAAGTCCTTTTTCATGTCAGTGTTACCAAGTGTTTTACCATTTAGTATGTACAGGTGACATAAATTTTTCCTTCCCATGTGCAGGACCTTACATTTATCATTGTTAAACCTCGTCTGCCACTTCTCTGCCCAAGCCTCCAATCTATCCAGATCCTGTCCTCCTCTGTGTAAATTACTTCTAAAAGATCATTAATAAATATATTAAAGAGAAGTGGTCCCAGTACTGACCCCTGTGGTACCCCACTAGTGACAGTAAAGGAATCTGAGTGTTTACCATCAATAACCACCCAGTGTTTTCTATCACTGAGCCAGTTACTTACCCACATACAGACATTTACCCCCAGTCCAAGCATTCTCATTTTATATACTAATCTTTTCTGTGGCACAGTATCAAATGCTTTGGAGAAGTCAAGCTACCATGTATATGACTCACCCCAGTCAAGTCTAGAACCTACCCCCTCATAGAAACTGATTAAATGAACGTGACATTACCCATCGCTCATGAAGCCATGCTGCTACGTCACTATTTTTTTATTTTCATTGAGGTTTTCCAAGATAGCATCTTTTAGAAAACCTTCATATAGTTTACCCACGACAGATGTTTCCAGGCTCTGTTTTTAACCCCTTTTTGAATATTGGCACCACATTTGCGAAACGTCAATCTTGTGGAATGCTCCCTGTCAATATAGAGGCCTTACATATCAGAAATAAGGGTCTGGCTATGACATTACTTAATTCTCTTAGGATACGGGGGTGTATGCCATCTGGTCCTGGTAATTTGTCTATTTTAATCTTTTTAAGATGCTGCTGCACTTCTTCCTTGGTCAGATAGAACACTTTTAATGGGGAATTTACTTTTACATTCTGTATTTCATCTGACAGTTTTATCTTCCTCAGTGAATACAGTGGAGAAAAAATATTTTATTGTTTTGCTTTCTCCTCATTGCTATCTGCAACTTTCCCCTCATCACTCGACACCTTCACATTTATACTTTTTACCATTTATATAATTGAAGAACATTTTACCCTAGGTTCACACCTGAGCGTTTTTCAGCGCGTTCAAACGCGCTGTAAAACGCTCAACAGATGAAAACCAATGCATCCCTATGGGAGTGGTTTACACTTGAGCGTTTTACAGCGCGTAAAAACGCGCTGTAAAACGCCCGACGCATAAGCTTGTTCAGGAGCGTTTTTTTGGGCATTTGTCGCGCTTTTCCTCCCATAGACTTCAATGGGAACGCGCGTTAAAGTGTAGATATGCCTTTTTCTATTGGTCTCCAGAATCATGAACGCGCGTATGACGTGCGTTTCCTATTTGCAAAAACGCGCTAAAATACGTGCGACAAAAACGCGCGTTAAACGCGCGTTTCATAAACGCTCAGGTCTGAACCCAGGGTTAGGGTTAGTTTTACTCTCTTTGGCAATTGATCTCTCTGTCTCCAGTTTGGCACTTTTATTTGTCTTTTGCGTATTCTATTTTTTTCCTTATAGTTTTTCAATGCTTCCTTGCTACCCTCCAGTTTTGGCGATTTAAATGCTTTTTTCTTGTCATTTATTGCTTCCTTTACAATTCTATTTGTCCACATTTGATTTTTCCTGTTCCTCACTCTGTTATTCCCCTAAGGTATGTATCTCTCACAATTAGAGTTTAGGATTGTTTTAAAAATATCCCGTTTTGTGGCTGCATTTTAATTTTTAAGGACATTGTCCCAGTAAGTGAGGTGAATGGCCTCGCTTAGCTGGTCAAATTTTGCTGTTTGGTATTTTTTTCCCTTCCTGAAGAAACACTCTTTTCAATGGCAATTGGACAGTTATTATTAGAGATGAGCGAATTTCAAAAAAATTCAATTCGGCCCGTTCGCCGAATTTTCCGAAAAAATTTGCTTTGATACGAATTTATTCGCGACAAATAACGTTAAAAAACTGCTATTTCCTGGCTGCAGAGAGCCTTTATAGTGGTGTAGAACACTGTGCCTTGCAATAACATGCATAGGGAGTCTGCTGTGGTAGTGAAATAATACAGTGAATCAGTATGACATGCAGATGACAGGCGTCGCTCTTAGAATCACTTCATTTATTTAGGCAGTCATGGGGCCAAAACTGACCGAATAACTCAAGTATAAACTAAGCCTTACAGGTCAATGTTAGCGCTAAGAAGAAGCACATTCCTTTTACACCATCTTCAGCTGATTCCACATAGATGTCTACAGAACCTGTTCTATTAAGTGCTTATACAAGTAGAGCCCCCGACAGAATGGAGAGGCTGTCAGCAGGAAGTTTGTGTGGACATCACTGATTATTTTGCCCTTCCTCTGATCTGCCAGAACAATAACCCACAAAAAACGGAGGCATACGCCTTCACTCGGTCGGCATTTGCTCAGTATTGCTAATGCCAATAAAAACAGGAGTGGATCTAAAACAGAGATGACATGTGAATGGAATATTTGCATGTCTTCTGTGTTTTGTACCCACTCCTGCTTTTTTGCAAAACAGGCCTACTTCTCATCTCTGATACCAGCACCCCACCCTCTCCTCTCATCTCAGCTTAGGATTTTTGCCACATACTTCAAACAAAAGATAGTCAACATCAGAGAAAGCTTCAACACACAGTCCCCACAGACCCTCCACACAGCTGCTCAGTCCTCTTCCCCCAAACTCTGCTTCTCCGCTATTACAGAAGAAAAACTCTCCACTCTACTCTCCAGATCACATCTCACCACCTGTACACTTGACCCAATCCCATCCCACCTTATCCCTAACCTCACCACAGTGTTTATCCCAGCCCTAACACATCTCTTCAACATATCACTAACCTCTGGCATCTTCTTCTCTGCTTTTAAACATGCTACTATTATACCCATTATTAGTGATGAGCGGCAGGGGCAATATTCAAATTCGTGATATTTCGCAAATATTTGGGCGAATATTCGCCATATATTCGAAAATTCGCAAATTCGTAATCTCCAGACAATATTTCCCTGTTTACGAAAATTTGCATAACAATTTGCATAAATTAACATAAAAATTCGCATAAACTGGCATTTAAAAGATACCTTTTAAATACCCGCTGTAAGAGGGCGCAAGGTGCCGTCATGGACGGAAGATACGTGTCACCGAGGTTCCTGGCCTCGGTGAGGTGAGAGCCGGGTTTTTTGTGTCAGCAGCAGCTAGTGCTGCTTGACATTGATAGATAGCATGGCTGTAAAGCCGATCCGGGCCGGCTCTTACCGGGAGCAGCTAAAGTGTAGGGTGGGTGGTTGCTCCCCACGGTCCAGTCCTGGTTTTGGGCTGGGTTTAAAAACTCAGCCAGCACCAGCAGCTGGGGGAGTGATTGTCCTGGAGCTGCTAATAGTGCTGGGAGCTGAGGGCTGTGTTTTTGGGACCTGCGGCTGGAGCCAAGCTGGAGGGCTCAAACCCCTGTGAAAACGAACAGGCTGCCTGAAAAAGCCTGTCTATGGACTTGCTAACACCAAGGAGCTAAGGTGACTCTTCCGTTTATGGACTTTTGTGTGTGTGAACAAACACCAAGCCACCTGTTTTGTGATGCTCTTTTTGTTGTGTGAATAAAACACGGACATTTAATTTACAAGCTTGAACGTTGCCTCTGTACTGCACCCGCTGGTCCTGTCTACCAGAGCGAATCCCCACATTTGGTGGAGGATGCGGGCATGCGCAGTGAGGCTGGCGTGAACGCCAAAGTTTTTTCCAGAGTGAATGTCATATGTCAAGCCGGCAAAGTTTCAACACGTGAACTCTGACAAGATGGAGGCAGTTGTAAAGGCTCTCGTGGAGGCCAATTTACAGCAGCGGGAGGCCAACAAGCAGCAGCAGGAGACAAACCAGCTGCTGTTGCAACATGTAATGGCTTTGCAAGCGACTGGAGCCTCTCACCGTGCCCATGATGCCCGGAAAGCGGTCCGTGCAGCAATTCCCAAGATGACCCCGAGGATGATGCCGAGACCTACCTGGCAGTCTTCGAAAAGTGGCCGTGAGGAGAAGCTGCCCCGTGACCAGTGGGCTGAGGTGGTCGCTCCGTTCCTGGCTTCCGGACCCCAGCAGGTGTTTTTCGACTTGTCGGACGACCAAGCGGCCGATTATGACACCGTGAAAGGAGAGATCCTAGCCAGACTGGGGGTGAACGTGCTGGTCCGCGCTCAAAGAGTCCACCAGTGGGACTTTAAAACGACTGAACCTGCTAGGCCGCAGTACTACGATCTGCTGCACAGGCTGCAAAAGTGGCTGCAGCCTGATCTACTAAGTCCCACTGCCATGCTGGATCGACTGTTGGCGGACATCTTTTGGAGGGCCCTGCCTTATCCCATCCAGCACTGGGTCGGCCAGGCGTCTCCGGTAAGTGCCCTGGAGATGTGGTCGAACTGGTGGAGCGTTACGAGGCCACCAGAAACCTGCAGGGGAGTCTTGCTGGGAAGGGGCCAGTCAAACCCGGAGGCCTCCACCCCAGTTCCGACGACCGGCGACAGAGAGACCTGCACGGAATGTATCCCTGCGGATCCGCCTCCGTGGTATGCTGGAGGTGTCAGGAGCCAGGCCACATCAGGGCCGACTGTCCGCATCAGGGTGAGCCGATGGATGTGAACTACGGGTATCGCCACTCCCTGTATGCACGGAAGCTGTGTGCAACTGGCACCCGTGAGGGGCAGGACAATACCCACCTGTGTCAGGTAGAGGTGGGAGATTCTCTGGCGGTGGCCCTGCTGGACTCCGGAGTTTAGTCTCCTGGTAAGAGCTGCCCTAGTACGGCCTGCAGGAGTATACCGGCCGTAAAGTCGGGGTCCTATGCATCCACGGAGACTTAAAAGACTACCCCACTGCACTAGTGACTTTGTCCACAGCTGCTGGTAAGTGGACCCACGAGGTGGCTGTCGCTACCAAACTCCCACATGAACTGATTCTTGGGAGGGACTTCCCAGGTTTCCGGCGCTGTGGCCGGCTATAAAAGTGTCTGATGGGCCCGAGACAGGGTAACCCTAGTAGAGTGGCCCGATACCACTGGAAGGCCAGAACCCTGGGGCCCGAATCTGAAGGGCCAGCGGTAGGGTGACCACTGCTCCAGCGGTAGAGGGGAGACAACCCCACTGAGTGTAATGGTGGGAGACACGGAGGACTTGCCACTGGACCTGAGTTGGCAGACCTCAATGTCTCCGGGAAAATTTTGGGACCGCCCAACACCGGGACCAAACCCTAACCAGGGCCTGGGAAAGTGTTGTAATAATTGACGGTAAACCCCAGAAACCTGGGGCTGAATTAATGTTTCCACGGTTTATTATTCTTCAGGATATGTTGTATCGGGTGAACCAAACCGAGGTGAGCCAGTTGAACAGTTAGTGGTGCCCACCGCATATCGCAAGCTTGTTATGGAGCTTGCCCACCAACATGTTCTTGGGGGACACATGGGGTGGCAGAAAACGCAGGGACCGCTGCACTACAGCGATTTTACTGGCCCGGTTTGTTTAAGGAAGTAGAGGAGTTCTGTAAGTCCTGTCCGACCTGTCAGGTAAATAGCCCCCATCCGCATTACAGAAGTCCCCTGGTCCCTCTCCCAATAATTGAGGTCCCATTCGAAGCGTATTGCCATGGATCTGGTCGGACCTGCACCGAAGTCTGCTAGGGTCACCAACATATCCTGGTGATTCTGGACTATGCCACTCGGTATCCAGAGGCGGTGCCTCTTCGACACACATCGGCTAGGCTCATTGCAAAGGAGTTAATGGAGATGTTTACCGGGTGGGCCTACCTAAGGAGGTTCTGACGGACCAAGGGACCCCGCTTATGTCTAAGATTATGAGGGAATTGTGTAAACTGTTGCATATAAAGCAATTGCGGACGCCCGTTTACCATCCGCAAACGGACGGCCTTGTGGAAAGATTTAACCAAACTTTAAAAAATATGCTAAAAGGGTGGTGTCCCGAGATGGGAAGGACTGGGATCTGCTTCTGCCCTATCTCATGTTCGCAGTGCGAGAGGTGCCCCAGGCCTCTACTGGGTTCTCACCCTTCGAACTGCTTTATGGCAGACGCCCACGGGGCCTGTTGGACATCGCTAAGGAAGCGTGGGAGCAACAGCCCGTCCCCACAAAAAGCGTAATTGAATATGTTACCCAGATGCAGGAACGTATGGAGAGGGTGTTACCGCTGGTCCGGGAGCATATGGAGGCAGCACAACAGGCCCAAAGTAGAGTCTATAATCGTCAGGCTCGAGTACGAGACTTTAATCCCGGAGACCGAGTTTTAGTTCTGGTACCCACCCTTGACAGCAAATTTCTAGCTAGGTGGCAGGGGCCCTATGAAGTGCTCGAGAAAGTGGGGAAGTAAATTACAAGGTGCACCAGCCAGGCGGCGGAAGCCGGAGCAGGTGTATCATGTGAATTTGCTGAAGCCATGGAAGGATAGGAACTCGTCCAGCGATGACAGCCCTCGGCCAGGGCTTCTAGGTGAGAAGGATCCAGCCCTCACCTCGAAGTCCGGGAAGCAGCCGCCACCGTAAAAATTTCAGATAGCCTGTCCTCCAAACAGGTCCAGGAAGTTAAGGAGTTCATTAGTCGGAACACAGATGTGTTCTCGGACCTCCCTGGGCGCACATCCCTAATCCAGCATGACATTATCACTGAGCCTCAGGCCAAAGTCCGGTTAAAGCCGTATCGGGTACCCGAGGCTCGGCGACAAGCCATTGTGAAGGAAGTGCAGCTGATGCTCCAGTTAGGTGTCATCGAGGAGTCGAAAGTGATTGGGCCAGTCCGATAGTCTTAATACCTAAGCCGGACGGGACATTGAGGTTCTGTAACGATTTCCGCAAGCTGAATGAGGTGTCCAAGTTTGATGCGTATCCCATGCCGCGGGTGGATGAGCTCATTGAAAAATTGGGCCAAGCCAGGTATTTTTCTGTCTTGGACCTCACCAAAGGGTACTGGCAGGTACCCTTAACGGAGGCTGCCAAGGAAAAACTGCTTTTATCACACCGGAGGGGTTGTATCAGTACAAGGTATTACCCTTTGGTCTACATGGCGCCCCGCCACGTTTCAAAGGCTTATGGATATTGTGCTTCGTCCACATCGACGGTACGCCTCAGCGTATCTGGATGATATCATTGTCCATAGCACCGACTGGGAGAGTCACCTACCGAAGGTACAGGCCGTAGTGGACTCCCTTAGGAAAGCTGGCTTAACTGCTAACCCAAAAAGTGTGTGATAGGGTTAGAAGAGACCAAATACCTAGGGTATGTCATTGGGCGGGGGTGGTCAAACCTCAGGTAAACAAAATTGAGGCAATTAAGAATTGGCCCCGACCTGTCACTACGCGGCAAGTAAAATCATTCCTGGGCATGGTGGGATACTACATGAGGTTTATTCCCAACTTTGCTACAATTGCTGCTCCATTGACAAGCCTTTTAAAGGGACGCAGGTCAGTGTCGATCCAGTGGAATGAGCAGGCGGATAAGGCTTTCTCTGCTCTGAAGTCGGCCCTGTGTGGGTCCCCGGTTTTGGTGACGCCCGACTTCAAGAGAGAGTTTGTGGTACAGACCGATGCCTCTGAAGTGGGCCTCGAGGCTGTACTCTCTCAGGAAATCAATGGGGAGGAGCATCCCTGGTCGCAAACTCACCCCAGCCGAAACCAGGTACAGTATAGTGGAGAGAGAGTGCCTGGCCATCAAGTGGGCACTAGAGTCTCTCCGCTATTATCTGCTAGGGAGAAAGTTCCGTCTGGTGACCGACCATTCCCCTCTAAAGTGGATGTGCCAGGCGAAAGACAGGAATGCTCGGGTCACCAGATGGTTCTTGTCTCTGCAGAACTTCAAGTTCACAGTGGAACACAGGGCAGGCCGCTTGCAAGGAAATGCGGATGCACTGTCTCGAGTACAGTGTTTGGCGTGTGTTCACCCTGTCGGGGCTGAACAAAGGGGGAGGTATGTAAGAGGGCGCAAGGTGCCGTCATGGACGGAAGATACGTGTCACCGAGGTTCCTGGCCTCGGTGAGGTGAGAGCCGGGTTTTTGTGTCAGCAGCAGCTAGTGCTGCTTGACATTGATAGATAGCATGGCTGCAAAGCCGATCCGGGCCGGCTCTACCGGGAGCAGCTAAAGTGTAGGGTGGGTGGTTGCTCCCACGGTCCAGTCCTGGTTTTGGGCTGGGTTTAAAAACTCAGCCAGCACCAGCAGCTGGGGGAGTGATTGTCCTGGAGCTGCTAATAGTGCTGGGAGCTGAGGGCTGTGTTTTTGGGACCTGCGGCTGGAGCCAAGCTGGAGGGCTCAAACCCCTGTGAAAACGAACAGGCTGCCTGAAAAAGCCTGTCTATGGACTTGCTAACACCAAGGAGCTAAGGTGACTCTTCCGTTTATGGACTTTTGTGTGTGTGAACAAACACCAAGCCACCTGTTTTTGTGATGCTCTTTTTGTTGTGTGAATAAAACACGGACATTTAATTTACAAGCTTGAACGTTGCCTCTGTACTGCACCCGCTGGTCCTGTCTACCAGAGCGAATCCCCACACCGCTTATGCGAATTCTTATGCTAATTTATGCGAATGTTTATGCTAATGTATGCGAATTTTTATGCGAATTTTCGCAAACAAGAAAATAATGACATTATTTTCTTGCATGCGAAAATTTTCATATAAAAAACTCGCATAAAGCGAATATTCGCAATTGAGAATATATTTTGCGATATTCTAAATATTCACGAATTTTCAAAGTGCTGATATTCGCGATTAAAATTCGCAATTCGAAAATTCGTGATCAACACTACCCATTATCAAAAAAGTCTTCACTTGACATATCTTCTTTGTCCAGTTATCGCCCCATATCACTTCTTCCACATGCCTCAAAGCTACTTGAGCAACACGTCCATTCTGAACTGTCCTCTTACCTCTCCTCCTGCTCCCTCTTTGACCAGCTATAATCTGGCTTCTGACCCCTCCACTCAACTGAGACTGCCCTTACCAAAGTCACCAATGACCTACTAACAGCCAAAACCAAAAAACATTACTCTGTCCTCCTTCTCCTTGACCTGTCCTCTGCCTTTGACACTGTAAACCACTCCCTTCTGTTACAAACTATCTCATCTCTTGGCATCACTGACCTGGCCTGACGTTTAGCGTCTCCCACTCTCACACCACCTCCTCGTCTCATTCCCTCTCTGTTGGCGTCCCACAAGGCTCTGTCCTAGGATCCCTGCTCTTCTCTATCGACACTTTCGGCCTGGGACAGCTCATAGAGTCCCATGGCTTTTTAGTATCACTTTTATGCTGATGACATATCATCCTTCTTCTCCTCTCGCTTTCTAAAACTTAACATGGATAAAACAGAATTCATCATCTTTCTCCCATCTTGCTCAACTACCCCAACAGACCTATCTATCACAATCAATGGCTGCACACTTTCCCCGGTCAACCAAGTGTGCTGCCTTGAAGTGACCTTGGATTTTGCCCTCTTCTTCCGACCTCACATCCAAGCCCTTTCCACCACCTGCCGTCTCCAACTCAAAAACATCTCCCACATCTGCGCTTTCTTTAACTTTGAGTCTGCGAAAATGCTTGTACATGCCCTTATCATCTCCCGCCTAGACTACTGCAACATTCTCCTCTGTGGCCTTCCATCTAGCACTCTCGCACTCCTCCAATCTATCCTCAACTCTGCTGCCCGACAAATCCACCTCTCACCCTGTTACTCCTCTGCCTCTCCCCTCTGCCAGTCTCTTCACTGGCTCCCCATTGCCCAGCCAATTCAGTTTAAAATACTAACCAATACATAGAAGGCTGTCCACAACCTGTCCCCTGCCTACATCTCTGAGCTACTTTCCCGATATATCCCCACACACAATCTCCAATCCTCACAAGATCTCCTTCTCTCCTCTTATCACCTCTTCTCACAATCGCCTCCAAGATTTCTCCCGTGCATCCCCCATACTCTGGAACTCACTACACCTACAGTGGAATCCTTCAAAAGAAACCTGAAAACTCACCTTTTCAGACAAGCCTACAACCAGCGACCCTGTTGCCCCTATACTGCCATAACCAGCCCTAACCTCTCCTACTGTGTCCTCCTCCAATACCAAGTAGATTGTAAGCACTAACGGGCAGGGCCCTCTCTCCTTCTGTACCATTTTCTTAACTCGTTTTGTTCATGCTTAGTGCAATTGTCTGTATTATGTATGTATACCCCTTTTCATATGTACAGCGCTATGGAATGAATGGCACTTTAATAATAATAAATAATAATAATATAAAATGTATTGTGGTATCATGCTGTAGTTACCTTTAACAGGCTGGCAGTATAATTTACCTTTATTCACTTCTAGATTTTACCGCATATAAGTGCAGTGCTTAACACAGGATACAATTTTTTTCCCAATGAAATAATTAAAAAAATTTTACCGCATATAAGTGCACCGCTTCATGCTGAATACAAGATTTTTTTCCAACCAAATAATTCAAAAGAGATTTTACCGCATATAAGTGCAGTGCTTAACGCAGAATACAAGATTTTTTTCCACCAAAATATTTCAAAAAAGATTTTACCGCACATAGGTGAATCCCTTAACGCAGAATGCAAGATTTTTTTCCAATGAAATAATAAAAAAAGATTTTACAGCATATAACTGCAGTGCTGATCGCTGACTATCTTTTTTTTTCTACTGATATATACCTCTAAAGGCTTTACCACATATAACTGGAACAGTGAACGCCGAATATATTTTTCTTTTTCAAAGTATATACGCCACTAAAGGCTTTTCAACAAAGGGTAATAGGCTGTCTGTCAGTTTCAAAAAACCAATGGCGTCTGAGTTGGAGTGATCTGAAATAAACGGGACGTAGCGGAGAAAGTAGGTCTGCGCTGGAAGAGCGAGACGCGGTCCTCGTACGGTTTCTGTGCTGCAGAAAAGTCCCCGTAGTGTCCAGTAAGCAATACCACAGATAGATGCGGGCTGGTGTGAATTAGTTCCCATTTATATGCAGGGTTAGTGCATAATGTATTCACCTCTATTGGTGCACCGCTCTTATGGACGTCGTCACTTAAGTGTGTGAAACGTAAATGCGAAATTTCACCACAACATAATTCGGTTCATACTGCAAAAAGGAACTTCCCACATATAACTACAGCGCTAAACGCTGAATATATCTTTATTTTTCTAAAGAAATACGAAACTTTATGCTTTACCACATATAACTGCAACAGTGAATGCTGAATATATTTTTATTTATCTACTGCTATACGTCAATAAAGGTTTTTTAAGATATAAGTGCAGCAGCGAATGGCGAATGCATATTTCTTTTTCTACTGTTATACGTCACTAAAGGTTTTTCAAGATATAAGTGCAGGAGTGAATGGCGAATGTATATTTCTTTTTCTACTGCTAAACTTCAATAAAGGTTTTTCAAGATATAAGTGCAGCAGCGAATGGCGAATGTATATTTCTTTTTCTACTGTTATACGGCACTAAAGGTTTTTCAAGATATTAGTGCAGCTGCGAATGGCGAATGTATACTTCTTTTTCTACTGATATACGTCAATAAAGGTTTTTTACATATAAGTTCACCAGCGAATGGCGAATGTATATTTCTTTTTCCACTGCAACAGTGAACTGAGAATATACTTTTCTTGTAGTACTGAAATACGCCCCTATACGCTTTCATCAGAAATAACTGCAGAAGTGACCTGAGAATATATTTTTCTTGTTGGACTGCAATAGTCCACTATACCCTTTAACCGCTTCAGCCCCCCTAGCTTAAACACCCTTAATGACCATGCCACTTTTTACAATTCCGCACTACACTACTTTCACCGTTTATTGCTCCGTCATGCAACTTACCACCCAAATGAATTTTACCTCCTTTTCTTCTCACTAATAGAGCTTTCATTTGGTGGTATTTCATTGCTGCTGACATTTTTACTTTTTTTGCTATTAATCAAAAATTACCGAAATTTTTGCAAAAAAATGACATTTTTCACTTTCTGTTGTAAAATTTTTCAAAAAAAACTACATTTCTATATAAATTTTCTCTAAATTTATTGTTCTACATGTCTTTGATAAAAAAAAGTCCAATAAGTGTATATTTATTGGTTTGGGTAAAAGTTATAAGCGTTTACAAACTATGGTGCAAAAAAGTGAATTTCGGCATTTTGAAGCAGCTCTGACTTTCTGAGCGCCTGTCATGTTTCTTCAGGTGCTAGAATGCCAGGATAGTATAAATACCCCCCAAATCACACCATTTTAGAAAGAAGACACCCCAAAGTATTCGCGGAGGGGCATGGTGAGTTCATGTATCATTTCATTTTTTTTCACAAGTTAGCGGAAAATGACACTTTCTGAGAAAAAAAAAAAAAAAAGTTTCAATTTCTGATAACTTCTGGCATTTTGGCATTTTGGGCGGGGCTAAATTGTGAGCCGCCATGTAAAACCTAAAGGTACTCGTTGGAATTTGGGCCCCTTTGTGCACCCAGGCTGCAAAAAAGTGTCACTCATGTGGTATCGCCGTACTCAGGAGAAGTAGGGCAATGTGTTTTGGGGTGGGTTTTTTAAAAGTTGTCGTTTACAGAGATATTTTTCACACAAAGTATGGGTATATATAAAAATACACCCCAAAACACATTGCCCTACTTCTCCTGAGTACGGCGATACCACATGTGTGCCACTTTTTGCAGCCTGAGTGCGCAAAGGGGCCTAAAACCAATGAGTACCTTTAGGATTTCACAGGGCATTTTTACGCATTTGGATTCCAGACTTCTTCTCACGCTTTAGGGGCCCCTAAAATGCCAGGACAGTATAAATACCCCACATGTGACCCCATTTTGGAAGAAGACACCCCAAGGTATTCTGTGAGGGTATGGTGAGTTCATGTAAAATTTTATTTTTGTCACAAGTTAGTGGAATATGAGACTTTGTAAAAAAACAAAAAAAAAAAAAACAATTTCCGCTGACTTGTGCCAAAAATAAAAATTTTGTGGACTCACCATGCCCCTCACGGAATACCTTAGGGTGTCTTCTTTCCAAAATGGGGTCACATGTTGGGTATTTATACTCACCTGGCATTTTAGGGCTCCTAAAGTGTGAGATCCAAATGCATAAAAATGGCCTGTAAATTCTAAAGGTACTCATTGGTTTTAGGGCCCCTTCAGTCAAGAGTGTCATCATGTAGCATGCCATACTAGGAGAATAGGGCAATGTGTTTTAGGGTGTATTTTACATATACCCATGCTGCGTGAGAAATATCGCTGTAAACGACAACTTTTTACATTTTTATTCAAAGTTGTCAATTTACAGAGATATTTCTCTCACCCAGTATGGGTATATGTAAAAATACACCCTAAAACACATTGCCCTACTTCTCCTGAGTACGGCGATACCACATGTGTGACACTTTTTGCAGCCAAGATGCGCAAAGGGGCCCAAATTCCAATGAGTACCTTTTAGGAGGTCATTTTTACGCATTTTTCTTCTCACGCTTTAGGGCCCCTAAATGCCAGGGCAGTAGAAATACCCCACATGTGACCCCATTTTGGAAAGAAGACACCCTAAGGTATTCCATGAGGGGCATGGCGAGTTCATAGAAGATTTTCTTTTTGGCACAAGTTAGTGGAAATTGATTTTTTATTGTTTTTTCTCACAAAGTCTCCCTTTCCGCTAACCTTCGACAAAAAGTTTAATTTTTCATGGACTCATTATGCCCCTCAGCGAATACCTTGGGGTGTCTTCTTTCCAAAATGGGGTCACATGTGGGGTATTTATACTGCCCTGGCATTTTAGGGGCCCTAAAGCGTGAGAAGAAAAATGCGTAAAAATGCCCTCCTAAAAGGTACTCGTTGGAATTTGGGCCACTTTGCGCATCTTGGTTGCAAATAAGTGTCACACATGTGGCATCGCCGTACTCAGGAGAAGTAGGGCAATGTGTTTTGGGGTGTATTTTTACATATACCCATGCTGGGTGAGAGAAATATCTCTGTAAATTGACAACTTTGAATAAAAAATGTAAAAAGTTGTCATTTACAGCGATATTTCTCATACCCAGCATGGGTATATGTAAAAATACACCCCAAAACACATTGCCCTACTTCTCCTGAGTACGGCGATACCACATGAGTGACACTTTTTTGCAGCCAAGATGCGCAAAGGGGCCCTAATTCCAATGAGTACCTTTAGGATTTCACAGGCCATTTTTACGCATTTGGATTCTCACGCTTTAAGACCCCTAAAATGCCAGGGCAGTATAAATACCCCACATGTGACCCCATTGTGGAAAGAAGACACCCCAAGGTATTCTGTGAGGGGCATGGCGAGTTCACAGAAAAATAAAAATTTGGCACAAGTTAGCGGAAATTGATATATATATATTTTTTTTTTACAGTCTCATATTCCACTAACTTGTGACAAAAAATAAAATTTTGCATGAACTCACCATACCCCTTACGGAATACCTTGGGGTGTCTTCTTTCTAAAATGAGGTCACATGTGGGGTTTTTGTACTGCCCTGGCATTTGAGGGTCTCCGCAATCATTACACGTATGGCCAGCATTAGGAGTTTCTGCGATTCTCCGTATATTAAGCATACGGGTAATGAGATTTTTTTTTTCCGTTCAGCCTCTGCGCTGAAAAAAAAAAAAATGAACGGCACAGATTTTTTCATTCGCATCGGTCAATGTGGATGAAAAAATCTGTGCCAAAATCAGTGACTGCGGTGCGGTGGGCTGGGTGCTAGCTACCTAACAAGTAGCTAACTAACTGGCGGTGATAGGGGACCCTTATGCCCCATTCACACGTCCGAAATTCTGTTTGCGGAACGGAATTGCGGACCCATTCATTTCTATGGGGACAGACTTTGTCCCGCTCGGATCCGGAATTACGGATCCGCGCTTCCGGGTCTGCACTTCCGTTCCGCAAAAATATAGAACATAGAGCAATTGCGGACAAGAAAAAGCATTTTCTATATAGTTCTAGCAATGTACGGATCTGCAAAATGCGGAAAGCACATTGCCGGTGTCCGTGTTTTGAGGATCAGCGGATCGGATCCGCGGATCGGATCCGCGGATCGGATCCACGGATCCGTGAATCCACGGATCCGCAAAACACATATGGACGTCTGAATGGAGCCTTACAAGGGGTGTGATCAATGACAGGGGGTGATCAGGGGTCTAGATGGGGTGATCAAGGGGTTAATAGGTGAGGGGGTGGGGGGGTTAGTGTAGTGTTTGGTGCAACTTTATTGTAGTTACCTGGTCCTCTGGTGGTCGATCCCAGCAAATGGGACCACCAGAGGACCAGGTAGCAGGAATACCAGACGCTGTTCACAAAACAGCGTCTGGTATACATGTTTGATGCGATTTATATCGCATCTACAGCCTGCCAGCGATTGATCATCGCTGGCAGGCTGTAGTTTAACTCTCCAGACGCGCGCTCCTGTGAACGCGCGCGCGCCTGCGTGCGCGTTCACAGGAACTCACGGGTCTCGCGAGAGGACGCGCCGATGCGTCCACTCAGAAGATCCCGGCCGCCCGCAGGACGCAATCCTGCGTACGGCGGTCCGGGACTGGTTAAACAGAAATAACTGCAGAAGTGAACTGAGAATATATTTTTCTTGTAGTACTGAAATACGCCCCTATATGCTTTCACCAGAAATAACTGCAGAAGTGACCAGAGAATATATATTTTATGGTTGTACTGTAATACGTTCCTATACGCTTTCACCAGAAATAACTGCAACAGTGCAGTGCGTATATATTTTTCTTTTTTTACTGAAATACGCCCCTATATGTTTTCACCAGAAATAACTGCAACAATGCAGTGAGTATATATTTTTCTTTTTTTACTGAAATACGCCCCTATACTCTTTAACCAGAAATGAATGTAACCGTGCAGTGCATTTAAATGTTTAGTGTATTACTGAAATACCGCCCTATACTCTTTCACCAGAAATGACTGCAAACGTGCAGTGCGTTAAAATTTTTGTGTATTACTGAAAAACCGCCCTATAGTCTTTTACCAGAGATGACTGAAAACGTGCAGTGCATTTATATTTTTTGTGTATGACTAAAATACCGCCCTATACTCTTTCACCAGAAATGACTGGAAACGTGCAGTGCGTTTATATTTTTTGTGTATTACTGAAATACCTCCCTATACTCTTTTACCGGAAATGGATGCAAGTGCGCAGTGCGTTTATATTTTTTGTGTATTACTGAAATACCGCCCTTTACTCTTTCTCCAGAAATGACTGCAAATGTGCAGTGCGTTTATATTTTTTATGTATTACTGAAATAACGCCCTATACTCTTTCACCAGAAATAAATGCAAATGTGCAGTGCGTTTATATTTTCAATGTATTACTGAAATACCGCCCTATACTCTTTAACCAGAAATGACTGCAAATGATTTTAGCATAAATAACAACAAAAGTGACCTGCGTATATATTTATCTTTTTCCACAGCTAAAAGCCACTAAAGGCTTTTCAACATAGCACTTGCACCCCGATAACTAATTGCTGGAATGACAGAGCTGTATTATGAGACTATCTGGATCCCCAAGTAATGTTTCCCTGCACTTGTAAATCGCTTTTTATCACAATGAGGATTTTCCTATGACTCTCCCTAGCATCTCCACACGTCTTTCCCTGCCTGTGAAATGATTCCTCTCACTATCCTTTCCCTGCACTAGTAAATCGCTTTTTTCCATTTTTTTTTTATAATTAGTCTCTCTTTCACTCTCCCTAGCGCCTGCATACACGTCTGTCCCTGAACAAAGTACGATTGTGAATGTCAGAATCTAAGATGGCAGCCGTATTTATAGGGCTGTAACATCACCAGGCCCAGAGTTCCTTGCCCCATGTCCTCACTCATGTAACCGCCATTTTAGCTGCCATCGTAGCCGCCATGTTAGGAAAAATTATGATTCATTACCACGAAGCGCGAGGAAATTCACATTTGTTACGAATAAAATTTTTCGTCAGCTTCGATTCGCTCATCTCTAGTTATTATTTTATGGTCACTATTTCCCAGGTGTCCCCCAACCTGTACATCTGTTGGTCTGTCAGGTCTATTGGTTAGTACTAAATTCAGTATGGACATCCCTCTAGTCGGGTCCTGAACCATTTGGGAAAAGTAATTGTCAATGGTTGTTGCCAAGAACCTATTTCCTTTATGATATCTACAACTTTCAGTGTCTCAGTCTATATCTGGGTAGTTGAAGACCCCCATAATAACGATGGATCCGCGAAAAAAAACCCAGATGCCATACGGAAGGTCATCCGATTTTTTTACGGACCGCAAAACACATACGGTCGTGTGTGCATGTAGCTATAGTATATGATTTTATGTGGACTCTGGTATTCTAGGTGGCTTATAACAATGTCCCATCAGTATTTTATTATTGTTTTTGCCTTCATGTAGTTCTACCCACAGTAACTCCATATGTTCATTACCCTCACTTATATCTTTAGACATCTTTAGTGTGGGCTTTAGACAGGACTTTACATAAAGAAAAATCCCTCCCCACTCCGCTTTTGATGATCCTTTCTAAACAGACTGTAACCCTGTACGTTAACCACCCAGTCATAGCTATCATCCAGCCATGGCTTAGTTATTCCCACCATGTCATTGTCCTCCTCAGTCATTAGTCAGATTCACAATGGAATTGCCAAATAGAGTATACACAAGACAACTAGTGATGAGCGAGCATGTTTGGCCGAATATCTGTTTGGTTTGAGCATCGCTATGCTCGGCACATGGCGGTACTCCACCGAGTATCGCATGTGCTCGAGCGCAATGCTCAAGTCTCCATCCCGCTCATTTCGTGGGTTTTAAACAGCCAATAAGGGTGCAGGTAAGTACTGCCCTCACGGTAATGCTAGCCATGTTAGCTGCTGGCATTACAGTGATTGGCTGGCCAGAACGCATTATCGGAGGTTAAATAGCTCCCGATAACACGTCCTCGGATCAGTCATAGTCAGGGAGAGAAAAGCGTAGGAAGGGAAAGTCAGTGGAGGGAGCGATTTTCACAGTATTTATTCAGAGAAAGCTTTTCCAAGACCAAAAAGTCCTTTTAAGGACTACTGTGTGTGTGTGTTTTACAGCAGCAATCTATTTACCTGCTGCAGTCTCAGGGACAGTGCTTTGGAAGGGACTGATAGTGCAGGGAGAGACATTTGCTGTTTTTACTACCAAAAGCTTTTCAAAGACCCCAAAGTCCTAATGTGTGTGTTTGACAGCAGCAAGATATTTTTATTTTATACCTATTAGTGACATTTACTGTATATCATCCGCAAACTGTGTCTTTAATAATCTGGGCCACATCTAGTGTCCATAATCTATGATGTTCTATAACCAATAGTGTAGAACATCTGCAAACAGTGTCTGTATTTCAAATTCCCATAATCTGGGCCCCATCTAGTGTCCATATTCTGTGGTGTTCTGTAACCAATAGGGTAGAACATCTGCAAAAAGTGTCTGTATTACCAGTTCCAATAATCTGAGCCACATCTAGTGTCCATAATTTGTGGTGTTCTGTAACCAATAGTTTAGAACATCTGCAAACAGTGTCTGCATTACAAATTCCAATAATCTGGGCCACATCTAGTGGCCATAATCTGTGGTGTTCTGTAACCAACACTGTACAACATCTGCAAACAGTGTTTGTATTACAAATTCCAATAATCTGGGCCTAATATATTATCCATAATCTGTGGTGTTCTGTAACCAATAGTGTAGAACATCTGCAAACAGTTTCTGTATTACAAATTCCAATAATCTGGGCCTAATATAGTGTCCATATTCTGTGGGTTTCTGTGACATATACTGTCCTGCATCCAAAAACTGTGTCTTTAGTGGACAGTAAAACAATCTGCACCACATCACAAAACCATTAATATGAAGAAGGCGAGCACTAAGGTACGGGGAAGTGGGCGTGATGCTAATGGTGCACGCAGAGGCCTTGGCCCTGGCCCAATGAAACTGTGCCTGCTGCCAGTGCAACGGAAAAAAAAAAAACATCCACCGTACCCAGCTTCATGTCCAACTTAGCTGGGCGGTGCAGGACAACACTGTCCGAGTTGGACCAGTGCAAACAGTTGGTCAGTTGGATTGCTGAAGATATTGCTTCCAGTCAGTTAAGCACCACCCTCTCGTCCAGTCTCTGTAGCCAAGAGTCTGTTCAACCGAATCCTCACTCTGATCATCCTTCCTCCCACCATGGAGAATGGAGAGGCTTGCCAAATGAGTGATCCCACACTCGGATATTCCGAGGAGCTCTTTCCAGTTCCACTATTAGATTTGGCCCTCTCACCCAGCAGGCTTGAAGAGTGACCTGAGATATTGTGCCCTGATTCCCAACCTCTTGAGCCTTCACAGTCTCAAGACGGTGGTGAACGACAATCATTCGTTCACGAGGTGGATGATGATTAGACACAGTTGTCAATCACTGAGGTTGTGGTTAGGGCAAGTCAGGAGGATGAGCACAGTGAGGAAGTGGAAGAGGAGGTGGTGGACAATGAAGCCACTGACTCAACATGGGAAGGTGAAAAGCAGAGCGAGGACAGCAGTACAGAGGGGGAGAGATCCGCAGCACCGCAACAGTCTGGAAGAGGCAGTGGGGTTGCAAAAGGGAGACAATGGCCCACACCAAAAAGGCCCACAACCGTTAAACCAAGCACCCCCATGCGTAAATCTACCCTGTCAAGGGGTAGGTGTTCCGCAGTATGGCACTTTTTTAAAGAAAGTGCAGATGAAAAAAGAGTGGTAGTTTGCAACCTGTGCTGTACCAAAATGTGCCGGGGTGTGAACATTAGCAACCTCACCACCAGCATGATCCGCCACATGGCATCCAAGCACCCTAATAAGTGGGCTGAAAGGCTGGGTCGACAATCTGGGTCTGCGGGTTACACCACTGCCTCCTCTTCCCCTGTGATACACACTGCTGCCCAATCCCCTGTCAAAGGCGCAGGCCCGTATGTCCCTTGCCCTGCACCTGAACCTTCGCATGAAACGTCATCAAAAACATCCACCTCCCTGTCCCAGCGCAGCATCCAAATGTCGATAACACAGGCATTTGAACACAAGCGCAAAAACCCACCCATACACCCACTGGCCATAGCACTAAATGCGCAACTTTCTAAATTACTGGCCCTTGAAATGTTGCCATTTAGGCTTGTGGACACTGAGACCTTCCGCAGCCTGATGTCGGTGGCCGTCCCTCGGTACGCAGTCCCAAGCCGCAACTATTTTTCACGGTGTGCCGTGCCCGCCTTACACCAGCATGTGTCCCGTAACATCGCCCGTGACCTGACCAACGCACTTACTGGGAAGGTCCACTTCACCACGGACAAGTGCTGGTGGCCAGGGAAACTACATTTCCCTGACCGCACACTGGGTGAATGTTGTGGAGGCCGGAAGTGAGTCGGACCCTGGGATGGCACAGGTGCTACCCACGCCCAGGATTGCAGGCCCCATGTCCATCAGGGTCTCTGCCAGCAGCTATGTTACTGGCTCCAACCCCAACTTCTCCTCCGCCGCCGCCTCCTCCTCTACTTCCACCTCCTACAACAGTCAGCCATCAGTCGCTAGCTGTGACAAACAGCACACCGCTGCAGAGCTGTGGCAGGGTATAAGGGACCAGACCGAGGCAAACCTACAGCCAGGCATGGTTGTGTCTGAGAATGGCCTTAACTTGGTGGCAGCTTTGGAGCTCGGCAACCTAACACACATCCCATGCCAAGCCCACGTCTTAAACTTATTGTTTCATCGGTTTATCAAAACCTACCCCAATTTGCAAGAGCTACTAGTGAAGGTGTGCCACGTGTGTGTCCATTTCTGCAAGTCGTCCACAGCTTCAGCCGGTCTGTCAACGCTGCAGCAGTGCTCGACTGTTGTGCGACGTGAGCACGCACTGGAACTCTACGTTCTACATGTTGGCCAGGCGTTGTGAGCAGCAGAGGGCAGTTGTGGAGTACCAGCTGCAACATGGTCGTCACCTTTCGAGTCAACTGCTACTATTCACAAGCGAGGACTGAGCATTGATGTCAAAAACTTTGATGAATACACACAGATGGTTAGTGGCGATAACGCTATTATCAGCGTAACCATCACACTGCTGTGTCTAGGCGATCAAGACTCACAATTATGGACGACGCTCTAAATGTGGCAGACAAGGAAATGGGGGAGGACATTACACAGGGTGATAGCCAGACCACCTACAGTTTATCTTCTCTGAGCTAATTGGACCATGAAGAGGAGGAGGAGCTGGAGACAGTTGCCTCTGCTTCAGAGGGTAGTACCCATGGAACTTTAATTCCATCTGTTCAGCATGGATGGCCAGAAGAGGAGGAGGATGATGAGGAGATGGCGAGTCATCCTGATGTCGACATTGACATCTTGCCTGTTGGTACTCTGGCACACATGGCTGACTTCATGTTAGGCTGCCTTTCCCACGACCCTCGCATTATACACATTTTAGATAACGCGGATTACTGGGTGTTCACCCTTCTCGACCCCCTCTACAAAGAGAACTTCTCATCTCTCATTCCTGTGGTGGAGAAAACAAGTAAAATGGTCCAATACCAGAAGGTACTTGTTGAGAGATTGCTCCCAAATTTTCCATCACACAACGTGGCCGGCAGAGTCCGTACTTCCTTCGGCAACCAAGGGAGGAAGGGAGACAATGGGAACACCCAGCAGTTCCAACAGAGGCAGGGCAACACCCTTCAAGGCATGGGACACATTCATGACACCCCGCCAGAAACCTCACCCTGAGGCACAACCCTATGGGAAAAAAGAAAATCCAGTCTGTTTACTTCATTTGTCAAAATTTACCGTTTTTTTAAGTGCACCTGCACTGCATATCTGCCAGGGGAAGGGAAAAATAATACTGTTACTCCGTTTATGATTTTAGGGACCTAGGGGGTGATATTTCACATTATATTCTGTAAAGTACCCCTGTGCTGCATATATCCTTGTCATTAATTCTCTAAATACATCAGATTCTGGGCTTCTTTTTTTTTTGTGCTAAAAAGTACATTTGCTCTGTGCACTACATTTGTAATTGTGAAAAACAATCAGTAAATCTATCTGTTTCACTGAGGTAGAAAAAAATCCTCTTTTTTCCTATAAAGTACCTTATTGCCTTGTACTGCAAATCAAATAAAATCTGTAAATTCCACTGAGACATTGTGGGTGGAAAAAACACGTAATTTTTGGCACAAAGTAAATTTGTGGCCTGCTCTGTACTACTGCTAGTGAATAGAGATGAGCGAACTTTAAAAAAAAGTCCGGTGTTCGGCGTTCGGGTTGTGGTAAGTCGCGCATCCCGTTATGGATTCCACTATAGCGGCATATGGAATCCATAAGGGGCGGCTGCCACCAACCCGAACTGTTGAACAGCCGAAGGACCTGGGGTGGCGTCACTGTCATGTGATCAGTGCAGGGGCGTGGCTCAGCACTGGATTTGATCCGTGCTGAGCCACGCCCCTGCACTGATCACATGGCGGTGACGTCACCCAGGTCCCTGGCTGTTCAACAGTTCGGGTTGGTGGCAGCCGCCCCTTATGGATTCCATATGCCGCGATAGTGGAATCCATAATGGGATGCGCGACTTACCACAACCCGAACGCCGAACACCAGACTTTTTTTTAAAGTTCGCTCATCTCTACTAGTGAAAGAATTTCTCTTGCATCCGTCAGTTTCACTGGGGTTGAAGAAATCATATATTTGGTTGAAATAAATTCGATCCTTTGCCTGCTCAGGCAATCTGATAGTGAAAAATAATCTGTTAATTCATCTCTTTCACTGGGGTTAAAAAAATCCTCTTTTTTTCCTATAAGTACCTTTTTGCCTTGTACTGCAAATCAAATAAAATCTGTAAATTCCACTGGGACATTGTGGGTGGAAAAACACGTAATTTTTGGCACAAAGTAAATTTGTGGCCTGCTGTGTACTACTGCTAGTGAAATAATTTCACTTGTATCCATCAGTTTCATTGGTGGGTGAAGAAATCATATATTTTGTTGAAATAAATTCCATCCTCTGCCTGCACAGGCAATTAGATACTGAAAAAAAATTAGTAAATCTATCTGTTTCTCTGGGGTTGAAAAAATCCTCTTTTTTCCTATAAATTGCCTTTTTGCCTTGTACTGCAAGTCAAATAAAATCAGTAAATTCCACTAGGACATCGTGGTTGAAAAAAAACAACATAATTTTGGCCCATAAAGTACCCATGCGGCCTGCGTTGATGTTCTTGCTGCACTGCATACCTGACTTGCCAAAATGTAAATTAGGTGGCGTACTACCTATTGTTGGGGGATCTGTGCCCCTCATATCTTTCAAAGTAACTTGTGACCTTAACCAATCTTTTATCTTTAACATGCTGCCAGGGCCTATTGGGCAGGCCACACAGTGTAATACATTTTTTCTCATATTGTGGAGTGACCTAGAAATATCTTTTATCTTTATCACACTGCCAAGGCATATTAGGCAGGGCACAAAGTGTAATAAATTCATCTGTCACATAGAGGTGTGACCGAAACCAATCTTTTCTGTTTTTGACACGGGCATGGCATACCTGACAGGGAACAAGTTTTATCAAATCTGTCTGTTACTTCATTGAGTTACCGAAAAGAATGAGGAGAGCGTCAAATAAGGGACGTGGCCATGGTCGTGGTGCTGCTGGTGTTGGTGGGGCTCCTGTTGCAGGGAAAGGACGTGGTGGATCTGTGCCAGCTACACACCCAAATGAAACACCTTCTTCAGGTTTGCGTAGATGACAGGGCCTTCCACATTATTTAGTAGGCCCGAAATGCTCTACGAATAATGAGGCCAGAGCACATACAGGCGCTAGTAGATTGGGTGCTTCCAGTACCTTCACATTTTCTCCCACCCAGTCCCCTGCTGAAAGCTCAGAGTTGGCACCTTCAGGCCATGGGCAGCTATGTAGCACCTCACCCCCTTGCAAATCAGCCAAGCAGTCTGAGCCCCAAGTCATGCAGCAGACTCTGATGCTTTTTGATGACTCTCCTGGCAGGGTTTCCCCGGCCCATCCACCTAGCCCTGCTCCAGAAGTAGAAGAGATTGAGTGAACCGATGCCCAACCACTTATCTTTGAGGATGAGGACATGGAAAGACCACCGCAGCACTTCTCTGATAATGACGAAACACAGGTGCCAACTGCTGCTGCTTTCTGCAGTGTGCAAACCGACAAGGAGGGCAGGGGTGCAGAACATTTGGTGGAAGTTGATGTGGAGGACCATGAGGTCCAAGACCCTACATAGGATGAAGGTCATGCTAGTGACCTGTGCAGTTTGTAGGAAGAGGCGGTGGTTGCACAGAGACACCAGCACAGCAAAAGAGGGAGCAGGGTGCAGAAGCAGAGCGCCCGTCCCCTAGACACTATGCCTTTTATTGCGCACCGCACCCAGGGACCGAGCATACCAAAGAAATCTCCAAGGAGTTCACCGGCATGGCAGTTCTTCACACAATGTGCAGACGACAAGACACGAGTGGTTTGCACGCTGTGTAATCAGAGCCTGAAGCGAGGCATACATGTTCTAAACCTGAGCACAACCTGCATGACCAGGCATCTAAGTGCAAGACACGAGCTGCAGTGGAATAAACACCTCCAAAACCAAGAAAAGTCTCTGGCTATTCCTGCTTCCTCTTCTGCTGAAATCTCGGCCTCTTCCTCCACCTCTGGAGTGACAGTGGCAACGGCTACCCCGCAAACAGAGGATGTGACACCAACGCCATCACGTCCGTCAGCTTCAACAAGCACCACCACAGTGTCCCATGGAAGCGTTCAGCTGTCCATCTCCCAAACACTGGATCGAAAGAGGAAGTACCCCCCTACCCACCCGCGATCCCTGGCCCTGAATGCCAGCATTTCAAAATTGCTGGCCTTTGAAATGCTGTCATTCTGTCTGGTGGAGACGGAGAGTTTTAAAAACCTTATGGCGGTGGCTGTCCCAATGTGCGTCGTTCCAAGCCGCCACTACTTTTCCAGACGAGCCACCCCTTACCTGCACAAGCAAGTGACGGACAAAATCAGGTGTGCACTGCGCAACGCCATCTGTGGCAAGGTCCACATAACTAAACAGGAGACAGAGTTTGACTGGCGGCACTGCGATCTCCGCTTATTATATCAAATAAGACAGCGTCCACAAGCCCGGACAGTCGAGTGTCGGTACCTTCAGGTGGTGCTCTGCATAGACTGAAGAGCCGATTCAAATGTAGACAAACAGAAGAAGAACATAGATTGCGGCACTCACCCTGGTAGTCTTCTAATGCAAACTTTATTCACATAACATAACTTCGGTTACAAACATTTGGGCAAAGGAGCAGAATGCCAGATTTGCTGGATGTTCAGCAGGACAGCCGTTTCGCTCTGTACACTGCGCATCATCATGCCGCAGTCAGCGTCACCTGCATCTCCACGTGCCATTTAAAAGAGGAGGCGTACACCTATTGGTGTAACTAGAGCAACCGGTAGACACCTTACATACAAAGGACACAGTGAAACCAATATGATCAGGGGAGACAATATTGCAACATGCCGCTACTATCTCCGAGTCACTAATATATCATAAGTCCATCTACAGTAAAGACCTGCAAATAAAGGAACCCATATCTCATGCCACATCAAAATAAAGGGGGCAAAACTGGTACAACATGCCTACAAAAAAAACGACATATCATTTCTGTCGTTAAGTCCATGAGCACCAAGTTCACCTGTGCGGATAATCCACCTAGCCTCACGTTGCAAGAGAAGACGGTGGCAATCCCCCCCACAAAGGGGAGGTCATACCACCTCCAACCCTGCAAACGTGAGGCATCGGGGATCTCCGCCATGGGCATCTCGTACATGTTGTATTAGCCAAGGTGAACCCTTACTGGTTCGAATCGCTCTCGTACTCACTCGAACAAGGGCCTAATAGTTTTTCCCATATAGAACGTTCGGCACGCACTTGCATATAATGTTTTAGAGCATCAGCTTACCAGCAGGCCCTCGCCCCTAATTTTTTGAGGGTCACCAGCAGGCCCTTGCTCCAAATGTTTTTGAGGGTCACCAGCAGGCCACCAATCATAATATTTCAAAGGTGTGTATGATGCCCTCCTTTATGTGTAACAAAGGGTGTATTGTAGTGCTGATTCCTTGTAATTTTTAGCAGCCCTTTCACTTAGTGCATAGGCTTTATGAGTCTAGGAGTCCCACTACCTGAACAATTGTACCACAATGTGAATGAGGCCCTCCTTTATGTGATATACAGGCTGTTTCGGAGTGCCTCTTGCTTGTAATTTTTGGCAGCACTTGCACTTTATATACAATTGAATATACAGGAAAGAATGTTTCCTAACAATTTTTCCTCTGAAATAGATTTTTTTTGGGGGGGTTTTGTGTGTATTTTTGTCAGTCTGTAAAAGTGCCGTACAACTCGGACAACATGGTTCCCAGCAGCGACCTGGGAGTCTAAGATGCATCCAGACATCGTCACAATGCTGTTCCCGATCCATTTCGGTGGTGTTTCTGTCACTTTCTGACCTTTTCCAATGGACCAGACACCCTCCCCTTTTCAGAGCAGGGGGTGCCTGGTTGTCTCCCATTGACTTCCATTATATAGCGTGCTCGGCCGAGCACGCAAAGATAGCAATGTTTTCCGGCCGAACACCCGAACACCCGAATACTTTGGTGCTCGATCATCACTAAAGACAACCAAACCCTCTAATTTTGGGTGACTATATGGTGTGTCTAGGAATGTCTTGGCTCTGATTATCCCTTGATGGAAGATGTCATGCATGCTAGGCTGAGTTAAGTATACAAGTCTATAGGGGATCCAAGGGTATAATAGCTACTGTATATAAGGTGCCAGGTCAGCTTAAAGTGAAACTGTCATTTTTTTTTTCTTTGTTGAATCTGTAGGGCAAGTGATTCTGATTATTTTTGCAAAGTACTTCAAAAGTAATTCAGTATTAAACAATGCTTGCTCACTGACTCCCTCATACAGTATTTCACAAAAGTGAGTACACCCCTCACAGTTTCGTAATTATATGTTATTAAACCTTTTCATGGGACAAAACTGAAGATATGACACTTCAGTACAATGTAAAGTAGTCAGTGTACAGCTTGTATAACAGTGTAAATGTGGTGTGCCCTCAAAATAACTTAACACACAGCAATTAAGGTCTAAACCGCTGGCAATAAAAGTGAGTACACCCCTAAATGAAAATGGTCAAACTGTGCCCAAAATATCAATATTTTCCGTGGCCACCATTATTTTCCAGCACTGCCTTAACTTTCCTGGGCATGGAGTTCACTAGAGCTTGAAAGGTTACCTCTGGAGTTCTTTTCCACTCCTCCATAATGACATCACAGAGCTGGTGGTTGTTAGAGACCTTGCACTCCTTCACCTTCCATTTGAGGATGCCCCACAGATGCTCAACAGGGTTTAGGTCTGGAGACATGCTTGGCCAGTCCAGGACCTTTACCCTCAGTTTCTTTAGCAAAGCAGTGGTCATCTTGGAGGTGTGTTTGAGGCCGTTGCCCAGTTTCCGATGGGAAGGGATCATGCTCTGCTTCAGTCTGTCAGAGTACATGTTGGAATTCAAGGTTCCCCCAATAAACTGTAGCTCCCCACAGACAGCAGCACTTGTGCAGTCCAAACCATGACACTCCCACCACCATGCTTGACTCTAGGCAACCCACACTTGTCTTTGTACTCCTCACCTGGCTGCCACCACACATGCTTGACACCATCTAAACCAAATATGTTTATCTTGGTCTCATCAGACCACAGAACATGGTTCCAGTAATCAATGTCCTTAGTCTGCTTGTCTTCAGCTAACTGTTTGTGGGCTTTCTTGTGCATCATCCTTCTGGGACGACAGCCATGCAGACAAATTGGATGCATTTTGAGGCATATAGTCTGAGCACTGACAGACTGATCCCCCATCCCTTTAACCTCTGCAGCAATGCTTGCAGCACTTATACATCTATTATGAAAAGGCAACTAGTGATGAGCGACAGTGGCAATATTTGAATTTGCGATATTTCGGTTATTTGGTTGAATATTCATCATCTATTCGCGCATTCGCTGTATTTTCTTGATTGTGAAAATCGGCAATGTAATATGCGCATAATGCGTGCGTAATATAGGCGTGGGTCACTATAGCTACATTTTTTAAGCAGCAAGAAGTTTCCTGAGCCTGGAGAAAATACTTGGCACAGCAGAACATTACAATAGCTTTATATGCAGATAGAGTGCTCTGATATATTTGCGATTGCGCAAATCGTCAATTTATAATGTGCATATTTTGGTGCAATACGTGCAACTTCACATTTTAGCAGGTCTGACTACATATTAGTGACTGGTGTACTAAGTATTGTTGTGAACTTGTGACATCTCAGCACTATGTAAGTATGTATGTAGCATACATACCGTGTTTCCCCGAAAATAAGCCCTACCCCGATAATAAACCCTAAAGTTATTTTGCAGGGTACAGCCTAGCTACAGCCATATTTTATTTTATATAAAGGGGAGGTGGAGGAAATGTGCGGGCTGCAGCAGCTCAGGAGTGCTCACTAATGGCTCCTAAACTGCCATGAACTGTGGGCGGAAAAGGAACCAGCCGGCACTTCCACTTAGGTCCACGCCGCACGGGAAGGAGCCTCCTCCAGACAAGTAGTGTGAAAATATCCCAGCAGGCGTGTGTATTTTTCAATCTTGCTTCTTTATTTTCATATAACAAATATAGTAAGGATTATCCCCAGACGCGTTGCGGCGCTAAGCCTTCATCAGCAGGTCACGGGGTAACAAAACATACAACTTAAATAGACCGACTCATCTGTATGACGTCAGACGCTCAAGCCGCATCACCGAATACAATTGGATGAACAAGCGGTCAGACAAATGATTAAACAAATGATTGAACACATGATTATTGTACGTTACCACGATGATCATTCAATGTGTAGTAGCGGTCTATAAAATAAAATAAAACAAATCAAATAATTAATGCAGCAGACATCGCAAATGAAAGAGAATTATAGTCGCACTATCTCATACTCGCGGTTTAAACCGCGGGGTTCCAACGTATCCAGAGTGTGAATCCAAAAAGCTTCTCTCCGAAGGAGAAGCCTTTGATATCTCCCCCTCCTGGGTAGTTTGACCTGTTCCAGGACCTGAAATCTAAGTTGTGCAATTGTATGTTTATATTTTTCAAAATGGTAAGGTAGCGGTAATAAAAGGTTTTTGTTCTTATTGTGGACTTGTGTTTGCACACTCTGTCCCTGATCGCTTGTACAGTCTCGCCCACATATAACAAGCCACAGGGGCATTTAATGGCGTAGACAACGTTCGAGGAATCACAGGTAAAGAATCCAGTTATATTGTAGGCTTTGCCTGTATGTGGGTGAAACACCTGTGAACCTTTGATAATGTGCGAGCACTGTAGGCAATGCAGGCACGGGAATGTGCCCATTTTTCGACTTCGCTAACCTTGCCTGTCTCAGCAGTGTTTTTTCACTTCCCAAATCAGCATGTATCAATCGGTCCCTGTAATTGGAATTCTTTTTATTTCAAATGAGAGGTGGGTGTTTAAACTCCTCTATGGAGGGATATGCCTTCCTTAACAGGTGCCAATGTTTACGGATTATATTATCGAAACCTGTATTGTGAGGGTGAAATTTGTGAATGAATGCTATCCTCTGGGTGTTTTTTTCTCTGGGCAATGTTCTATGTGTAGAACTGTTCAGATCTAATTTTGCATTATTTAATATTGCCTCCGGATATCCCCTCTCCTTAAATCTATTTGTCATCTCTTCCATTCTCGATGTCAACCTGGATTTGTCAGTGACTATCTGCTGGACCCTTTGAAATTGGGATCTGGGTATAGCCTTTTTAAGAGAAGGTGGATGGGCACTTGTAAAAAAGAGAACACTATTCCTGTCAGTCTCTTTCCGGTATAAATCAGTGGTCAACTGACCCTCTTCATTTTTTATTATTACTGTATCTAAAAAACTGACACTTTCCTTACTGCAGGACATGGTAAACTTGAGGCCATCACACGCTGCGTTCAAATCGTTGAAGAAGCTCACCAGGGTTTCATGTGGCCCCGCCCATACGCAAAAAATGTCGTCGATAAATCTTTTCCAAATTAAGATGTTAAAATAATTTTCATTGTTGTATACAAAGGAGTTTTCGAAAAATGACATAAATATATTTGCGTAGGGCGGGGCCACATTACTTCCCATCGCGGTACCGCGTTGCTGACCATAATAGGTGTCTTCAAACAAAAAATAATTCTCATACAGAACCAACTTCAATAATTCCAAAAGGAATTCTCTTTGATATGTTGTGTATTCACTGGTTTGTAATAAATCCGCAACCGCTGATATCCCTTTAGGCGTGATCAATAGATGTATATAGACTTGTCACGTCTATGGTTACAAGCCAGCTTTCCACAGGAACCCTTTCTATCTCCTTGATCACGCCAAGGAAATCAGATGTATCCAACAAAAAGACCTGGTGTCTTTTACCAGTGGTGTCAAAGCCTTTTCTAACACAATTGATAATGGTGATAAAATTGAGTCCACCGACGCCACGATGGGGCGGCCCGGTGGATCCACAAGTGTCTTATGCACTTTGGGAAGTACATAAAACACCGGTGTAATTGGCTCATAACTAATCAAAAACTTCTGTAGTCTTTCATCAATCACCCCCAAACAGGCAAAACGACGCACCACTTCTACAATTTTCTCTCTAATCGATATTATAGGGTTTCCCTTTAGTATTCTGTAGGTTTCTGTGTCCGACAATTGTCGCATTATTTCTTTCACATAGTTCTTTTTATCCATTACTACGATGGAACCCCCTTATCGGCGGGTTTGATCACCAAAGTTTTGTCCTCTGCTAATGACCTGATGGCTCGTCTCTCATTCTCTGTTGTGTTATGTGTCATCCGAAGTTCTCCTCTTTTAATCAAGTCCATCCGTTCTCGTATCTCTTTTTGTACTAAATGTACATAGGTCTCTATCGGATGATACGATTTAGGTGGTGAAAAGTTACTTTTGATTCTAAGACCTAATTTCTCCAAAGTCAATAATTGTGGGGATATTTCTTCATTTACTATCCCACCTGTCGTCTCTTTCTGAGTGGAAAAATGTGCTTTTAAACGTAGCTTACGGAAGAACTGTTGTAAGTCTATGTCGAATTGGAAACTGTCAAAGGAGGTAGTTGGACTAAAGGTAAGTCCCTTTTGTAATGCGGTGTATTGATCGGGACTTAAAGACTTAGATGATAGATTTATTACAAGCGAGTTGTTCCTACCTGTGACCGGGTCTGTATTGTCGGTTGTGGCATCGTACCTTGGGCGCCGTTGATGTTTGCGGCCCGCCCTGCGCCTCCTCCTCGTGGACGTCGGCCGCCCCGCCGAAAAGAAGAAGTGGTATACATTTGTGAACCAGAAGATTCGTTCCCAGAACTTGAGGAATATTGTCCATATCTCGGGGTCCTCCTGTAGCCGGCAAATCCACGTGAGAAGGTATCTCGCCATTTATATACCCGGTTCTGTAAATAATCCTCGTTGTCACGTAGGAACTTTGAACGCTTCTTTGTTTCAATATCTTTTTATATGTTGCAATCTGTACCTCCAAAGTTTCCTTCAGTTTCAAAAATTCTTCCGATGACAGTGAGTCACGAAGCTGTTGTTCGATGCTAACAGTTTGTTCCTTTAACTCCACAATTGCTTTTTGTATCCGATCAATCGTCAGTAACATTATATCCAGGGAGCATTTATTTATGATTTTTTCAAAATTCTTACAATATTCTGCGTCCTCTGGAAAGAAAGTCGGACGCAAATGCACTCTTAGGCCTCTAGGAATTCTGTCCAATTTATGGTATTCCGCTAATGTGGCTACGTGCAATTCATAGGAGATTAATCTCCTGGATTCCCTTTCCCAGTCTCTCTTTTTGTAATCGCTGGTAGGAATATTCAAAAAGTCAAAAAGTCACACTACATGAACTGTGGGCGGGCAGGCAGCGCAGGCTTCAGTGAATTAGCCTTCAGTGAAGCCACCAGCCCGCGCATACATCACGGCACTAAGCAGCACCTGACTGGCGGCTTCAGTAAATGCTAAATTATGCCGGCAGCCTGCACTTCTCTTCACTATCATGTTGGGCGGGCTGACGGCTTCTTTGTATGCCCTGCACTGCCGCCCGCCCACACGTTCTTACTTTCATGAAGAAGGCAGCAGGAGGATCTCTTTCTCCTCTCTGCTGCCCGGAGGAGCTCCCTACATCTCTCCCGCGCCGTATCTGCTCTCCCTGGTACCATAGATTGCTGCCTAAGGCCTCTTTTACACTTGCATTCTGAGGATCCGGCAGGCACTTCCGTCCCGCCGGATCCATCAGAACGCAAGTCGCCTGAAAGCATTAAAAGACTGATCAGGATCTTGATCAGTCTTCGAAATGCTTTCAGGTTACTATGGCAGCCAGGATGCTATTAAAGTCCTGGTTGCCAAAGTAGTAGTGGGGAGCGGGAGAGCGGTATACTTACAGTCCGTGCGGCTCGCGGGGCGCTCCAGAATGACGCCAGAGTGCCCCATGCGCATGGATCACGTGATCCATGCGTGTAGGGCGCCCTGACGTCACTCTGGAGCGCCCTGGGAGCCGCACGGATGGTAAGTATACTCCTCCCCCGCTCCCCACTACACTTTACCATGGCAACCAGGAATTTAGCGTCCTGGCTGCCATGGTAACCATTGAGAAAAAGCTAAACGTCGGATCCGGCGATGCGCCGAAACGACGTTTAGCTTAGGCCAGATCCGGATTAATGCCTTTCAATGGGCATTAATTCCGGATCCGGCCTTGCGGCAAGTGTTCCGGATTTTTGGACGGAACAAAAAGCGCAGCATGCTGCGGTATTTGCTGCGTCCAAAAAACGTTCCGGTCCTGAACTGAAGACATCCTGATGCATCCTGAACGGATTTCTCTCCATTCAGAATGCCTGGAGATGATCCTGATCAGGATTTTTCCGGCATAGAGCGCCGAGGACGGAACTCTATGCCGGAAAAGAAAAACGCCAGCGTGAAAGGACCCTAAGTCCCTTGGGTAAGGACAGCTCAGGGGCAATGATGAAAGAATAAAAAGGGGGGCAAATATGACTATAACCCTCCTCATCCATAGGAATGCACCCATGTATTGCAGTATATGGGTGCATTACTATGGATGAGGGGGGTTATAGTCATATTTAACATAAACACTGTCCAAGGACTGTTCTGTAATTGGCATGTGTCTATATAAAATATGTTCATGGAGCCAAAATAAGCCCCACCCATAATAAGCCCTAACCCTTTTTTCAAGAGAAAAAAATAATATCAAACCCTGTCTATTTTCGGAGAAACACGGTACATACATACATACATATAGCACTATGTATGTAGCATTTATGTATGGACAGCAGAACCTATCACACTACCTAACACCCTGCACAGCTACACGTAGATCACAATCTAACCTACACTGACTATCTCCCACTAACTATCAGTATCATATATATAAGCTAATTAACTAACTAACTAACTAATGTAATGTGACACAGGAAAGCAGAGAGCACAGCAATGACACTGCTGTCTCTCTCAGAACTGTAATAAACAGCAGAAAATGGCTGCTTGGGAGGTTCTTATATAGTAAAGGGGTAGGCAACTTTCCTATTGGTTTCTATGTTGCTAAGCTCAGACAAAGACATTGCAGCCTTATAATTGGCCCACAAGCAAAAAAAAAAAAAAGTTGAATATTCGAAAAAACTAATATATATCACTATATTCTAAATATTTGCGAATTCTCAAAGTTGCGATATTCGCGATTAAAATTCGCGATTCGATTATTTGTGCCCAACACTAAAGGCAACATCATGATATGATGCTGAGCACGTGCACTCAACTTCTTTGGTCGACCTCGGCAAGGCCTGTTCTGAGTGGAGCCTGTTTTGTTAAACCGCTGTATGGTCTTGGCCACTGTGCTGCAGCTCAGTTTCAGGGTGTTGGCAATCTTCTTATAGCCAGGGTCATCTTTATGTAGAAAAACAATTCTTTTTTCTCAGATCCTCAGAGAGTTCTTTGCCATATGGTGCCATGTTGAACTTTCAGTGACCAGTAAGAGAGAGTATGGGAGTAATAACATCAAATTTAACATTCCTGCTCCCCATTTACACCAGAGATATTGTAACACTAACGAGTGACATGACACTGGGGAAGGAGTCACAATATGGCCATTTTCAGTCAGGGGTGTACTCACTTTTGTGCCGGCAGTTTAGAAATGAATGGCTGTGTGTTGAGTTGTTTTGAGGGCACACCAAATTTACACTGTTACACAAGCTGTACACTGACTACTTTACACTGTATTAAAATATCATGTATTCAGTGTTATCCCATGAAAAGATATAATAAAATATTTACAAAAATGTGAGGGGTGTACTCTTTTTTGTGAGATACTGTATATAGCTAAAACTGGGCATACATTTTATATATAGCCCTGTTTGACTGACATCAGTACACTGTCAACAATGATCATCGCTGATAGTGTAAGTAGGATCTGACCCTAGAGTGCTGAATAACTAACAAGCTGCCGTGACAAAAAATGATAGAAAGAGATAGAAATAGATAGATAGATAGATAGATAGATAGATAGATAGATAGGCAGACAGACAGATTTTCTGTTTTTATATGCAATAAATGTAATTCATATATGGTAATTTTATGTAAAATAAAGACTTCAAAAACTGAACAGTGACTTTCTTATTTCTGAAGCGGTATTTACTAGTCAAATTCCCAGTGCATTTGAAGTACACATTTAGTGGCAAATCTGCCATTATTTGAATAGATTCTGGTTTATAGGGATTTCTCAATTCTCAAGTGGAAACAATTCATCTGCTCTTTTAGTGCAATGAATTTTATGCTCTGCCAGCCTACTGAGATTTTGCAATGCAATGCTAATATTAGACACATTTTTTCAGATTTGCAAGCATGGTAAGGATTGTAACATCTGATTGACATTTTGATCAACAGATTCTTGTTGACTTATTGTGGAGTACATGAAAAAATGATTGCCTATATTTCAATATAATAAAGTATACAAGTATGCTTAGCAGCCGCTTATTGTTAGGAGTTGATGAGATTACTAATGTCAACTCCACTTTTACCGTCCTACTACATATACCAGTACAATGAAGGGCCAAATAATGACACTAATTACACAATGATATAATGATGAGAGATATAACGCAATATAAATCTCATTATGTTTTTATATGCTGTATTTTTATAGTGTAATTATAATTTAATTTCAAAACCAAACCACGGGGCATTTTTACTTGTCCCATTCTGGAAAATACCAGAATGCCCCTTTTGAAGCAAATTAGCATAAGACTAGTTTCACACTAGTGCTAAAATGATCCAGCAGGCTGTTCTCATAGAGGAATAACCTGCTCGAGTTCATCGCAACCCCATGGCACTCTCTGTGTCAAATATCAGTGATGAGCGGCATAGACAATATTCGAATTCGCAATATTTAGCGAATTTTTGGCCGAATATTCGCCATAAATTCGCAAATTCGAGAATTCGTGATCTCCAGTCATTATTTACTTGATTGCGAAAATAGGCAATGGATTATATTCGCGATAAAAATTTGTGCTTAGAATATTCGCGATCAACACTAAGGGGTTTGCAATTTTCCTATTGGTTGCTAGGGATGTTGATAAGTGACGATATTTGCGATAAATTCGTGATTAGAATATTTGCGATCAACACTATTCGCAAATACGAATATATAGCACTATATTCAAAATATTTGTGAATTTTCAAAGTGGCTATATTCACGGTTAAAATTCGCGATTCGAATATTCGTGGTCAACATTATCAAATATGAGCCAACTAAATTTGTGACACCTGTGGGCCAGAAACCAAGACATGTCTCCGTTGGGTATGCACATATGAAGGGGAGACATTAGAAAAGTTAAAAAGTTAAGGGCAGCATTTAAATTCTCTAACTGTACAGACTTTGATTTTCGAAAAGTGCAACATACAGAACTTTACATTAATTTCTATAAGCCATAGATGTTTTTTAAAAGTAATATGTGCCATAAGGGATAAGCGGAGCACTGTGAAGGAAAGGAATTAAAAAAAGAGTACATAAAATTACAGACCTCGAAACATAGCAGAAGAAAGACTATACTATAAGCCGAAGATTTTCCTTATTTTATTTCTACCCAAGGCAGATAACAGACAAAACCAAAAAATCCGATTGTGCATAAAACCAGGCTTTAAAATGTTCTTAATTCTACATTTCATTCTTTTCTCCCAGCTCTGCTTCTGGAACATGATAAACATTCAGCTTATTATGTTTGATGGAAGAGATGACTGATGGCCAGCCTGCTGCTTAAAAAATGACTTTATCTTCTGCCTAATCTGCCTGAGATGCTGGAATACCAGGCATGGTTCCATCTGCACAGTATGGTATATGTGCTTGGTTAAACGAAACACATTAAACACTTTAGATAAAAACAGAGAAATTGGCTTTAGCGCTAATTTGTCCTCATGAAAAGCTTCAGATTAAAGTTATTACAGGAGTTATTGTAGATGCTTAATATGAAGCTAATCGAAGCAGTCAAGAATGTCCTAAGCTCTGCCACCACAGTAAATTAGTAAATAGGAGAATTTTTGGACCTGTCAACACTATTTCATAACCCTTCATTATGTAAATTCCTGTACAGGTGTGCACACTTGGTATTAGAGTTGAGCGAACCCGAATAGTGTATAGTTCGGGTTCGTACCGAATTTTGGGGTGTTCGGGACACAGACACGAACCCGAACATTTTTAAAAAAGATCAGGTTCGGGTCCGTTGTTAAGCAATTTCTTCCCGCTCTCTGAAGGGCTGCACAGCAGCCAATCAGCAAGCGTTTTACTTCTTGCCCTAAGAAGCCATCACAGCCATGCCTACTAATGGCATGGCTGTGATTGGCTGAGTGCAGCATGTGACCCAGCCTCTTTGTAAGCTGGAGTCACGTACTGCCGCACGTCACTCTGCTGATTTGAGCTTAGGGAGAGGATGTTGGTGCTGTGATCAGGGACAGAATAGGGCAGAAATCAGAATAACCTGTGCTACTTTACTCCACAAGATACATCAAATAGAGAGGGAGGGAGCTTCAGCAATCCAACATTTCTGTACCCAGCCACTGCAAGGGAAATCTTTTTTTGTAATCCATCTGTTACTGAGGTGGTGCTAGGTGGTCATATTAGCCACTGCAGTGTACTACATGAGTGCCAGCCAGCCAGGGACATCAGCCAAATCCAATTTTGTAGCTCAGTGAAGGAAAAAAACTTTTTTTTTTCTGGCTGATTAAGTCCCCTATATTGCCTTTTGCATGTTTAAGGGGTGACATAGTGAATTTATCTAGCCTGGGATCTGTGGTGCCACAGAGCACTTGTGTACACAATGGACTAAACCGTATATTCCATTTTAGCTATCAAATAGTGCATCAGTGTATTTTAGTTATCATCCTGATCCACCAAGCCTATTTTACACTGCCAAAATATATATTTGACATCTCTGCGGTGAAATAGAGAACCCGTGTAATTTTGGGGGAAAAACCACATAAGTGTATGTTTTTTGACAAAAAAGTGGTAATCCTGATCCACAGAGCATCTTGAAATACACCGCTTAAATACCGATTTCATATTACAGCTAGGAAATAGTGCATTGTTCTTTTTTGTGGGAAAAAAGCAACATTCTTGCTTCAGAAAGCAGTTGTACATACACGGTATAAATATCTAATTTAAATTTACAGCAGTAAAAAACTGCATTTTGGGGTTTTATTGAAAAAAGGTGTGTTTTAGGCCGAAAAAACAGTTGTCTATGTACAGGCAGTAATAGTAAATCGAGCAGTGCATCTATATTGCTGCCTGATTTGAATGAGTAAGGACAAGATACCTGGTATCCAAAAGTAGCGGTTGCCTTAATTAGCAGTATGAAGCCAGTATCACACTCGCTACAGTAGCAGTTCCAGTAAGGAGTAACATATGAAATTCCTGTACTGATAATTATAGCGCCACACTTGATTGTCTTTGACAGCGGTACACCGTCTTGCCCTGAGCGACACTACACATGTGGACAGGCTTGGACTGGCCCACAGGGGTACAGGGGAATCCCCCGGTGGGCACCAGGGCAAAGTGGGCCCCTAGTCTCCCACCCTCTGCACAAGTGGCACATAACACATTAAACTTACTGCACTACATACATATATATAGTGTACAGCAACTCCCCCGGCCTATGTTCATATAAAAAACTTGTTATATTATTTATTATATTTGAATGTATCCATACAGTGGGCCCCCAAAATAAATTTTACTGGTGGGCCCTAGGTACCCCAGTCCGACACTGCATGTGGATGTATGTTGGCGCTACATTAGTTCTGGGTAGCGCTACACACATGATACGGCTTACCAACGCCATTACAAGACATTATGAAGGTAACATCTTATTGGCCTGATTAGGAGAAGCGCTATTATGACTCAGATGCTGGTTGGTAATATCATTAGCTATGCATCTGTTTGACATCTCCTCTGCTGTATGATGTTTTATTGTTATGTATCGGCGCTATCCTTACACCGGCCTCTTATTGATCCGCCGACTGTTCCCTTCTTGTTCTGGTTGAGCATAGGTGGCCCCGGTTTTGTGTCGGCAAGTACAGTAAGGGTGCGCCGCTTTCTGCGGGGCATAGTGTGAGTGTTTAGCTGTGCCGAGGATGGGGCGGTCTAGAAGGGTTCCTCCTATGGGCGGAGTTAAAACTATTTAGATGCGCTTTGAGGGCGGCCGCTTCACGGCCATCCTAGTGCCGGAGCGCTGCCCCTAATGAGAGGGTGGAGCGCGTCCACATGTTTGTTTGTCTATATGTAATTCCTGAGCGCTGTACCGAAATATGTTTCAACTGCTACAGGGTATGAGGCATGCTTCGGAGGACACAATATCTTGTAGAAATGCTTCGAGCATTAGCCTTGGTTTATTAGTGAGCAGTTCAGGTTGTACAGGATATATTCAGCATACTTCAATGAGCATTAACCGGCAGAAGTAGAGAAGAAGTCTTTTCCTGGATGTTCGGCACATTTTATCTGGATCATCAGTGGGCCCAGATAGTGACCGCAATACACAGCAGGTGGTATCAGTCCCCTAGTAAGCGTGGTTACATTGCTTTCTGCAATGTGCAGACCGTTGAGGAGGGCAGGGGTCATGAATGTGTGGAAGATGATGTGGAGGATGATGAAGTCCTAGACCCAGACTGGACTGAAGGTCGTGCTAGTGAGGCGTGCAGTTCTGAGGAAGAGGAGGTGGTCGCACAGAGGCAACAGCACAGCAAAAGAGGGAGCAGGGTGCAAAAGCGCAGTGGCCGTTCCATGGACAGTACGCCTGCTACTGTCCACCGCACCAAGGCACTGAGCGCACCAAGGCCTGCTCCAAGGATTTCATTGGCGTGGTAGTTCTTTACACAATGTCCTGACAACAAGACACGAGTGGTTTGCATGTTGTGCCATCAGAGCCTGAAGCGAGGCATAAACGTTCTTAACCTGAGCACAACCTGCATGACCATGCATCTACATGCAAAGCATGAACTGCAGTGGAGTAAACACCTTAAAAACAAGGAACTCTTTCATGCTCCTCCTGCTCCCTCTTCTGCTGCTGGCTAGGCCTTTCCCTCCACCTCTGGCGTCACCAAGGCACCTGGTGACCAGCAAACAGAGGATGTTCCACCAACACCACCACATACGACACCATCACCAAGCACCTCCACCATGTCACACGGCAGCATTCAGCTGTCCATCTCCCAAACATTGGAGAGAAGGAGGAAATACCCACCTACCCACCCTCGAGCCCTGGTCCTGAATGCCAGCATTTCAAAATTACTGGCCTTTGAAATGCTGTCATTCCGTCTGGTGGAGACGGACTGTTTCAAACAGCTGAAGGCGGTTGTTCCCAGCCGCCACTACTTTTTCAGGCGAGCTATCTCTTCCCTGCACAACCAAGTGGAGGATAAAATCCAGTGTGTGCTGCAAAACGCCATCTGTGGCAAGGTCCACATAACCACAGATACATGGACCAGTAAGCGCGGCCAGGGTCGCTATATCTCCCTAACTGCACACTGGGTAAACTTAGTGTCGGCTGGGCCCGAGGCGGATAGCGGTTTGGCGCATGTCCTTCCACCACCGAGGATCGCAGGGCATTATTCGTTGCCTCTGGTTGCTTCCTCCTCCTCCTACTCCGCATCATCCTACTCCTCTTCTACCACCCCCACATCCGGTTATCGAAATAACCTCACCTCCAACTTCAGCACAGCCCGGGGTAAACGTCAGCAGGTGATTTTAAAACTCCTGTGTTTGGGTGACAAACCCCACACCACACAGGAGCTTTGGAGGGGCATAGAACAGCAGACTGATGAGTGGTTGCTGCTGGTGAGCCTCAAGCACGGCATGGTGGTGTGCGATAATGGGCGAAATCTTGTTGCAGCTCTGGGACTTTAAAGCACATCCCTGGCCTGGCGCATGTGCTGAATCTAGTGGTGCAGAAGTTTCTTAAAAACTACCCAGACATGTCAGAGCGGCTGCTGAAAGTGCGTGCTTTCGGCGTTCTCACCCTGCTGCTGCTCGCCTGTCTGCGCTGCAGTGTAACTTCGGGCCTTCCTGCTCACCGCCTCATATGCGACATGCTCACCAGATGGAACTCCACCTTACATATGCTGGAGAGACTGTGCGAGCAGCAGCGGGCGATAGTGGAGTTTCAGATGCAGTATGCACTGGTCAGTCGCTCTGCAGATCAGCACCACTTCACCACCAGTGAGTGGGCCTGCATGTGAGACCTGTGTACCTTGTTGCGGTCTTTTGAGTACTCAACCAACATGGCCAGTGCTGATGATGCCATTGTTAGCATTACAATACCCCTTCTATGTCTCCTTGAAAAAAATATTACGGTGATGATGGAAGACGATGCGGCACAGGAGGAGGAGAAAGAGGGGGCATTTCACAGTGTTTCAGGCAGGTCATACAGAAGTGGCTGAGAGGGTGGGTTCCTGTACCAGCAAAGGCCAAGTGCACATGTGGACAGCCAGGGCACACTTCTGGAGGACGAGGAGGAGGATGAGGAAGAGGAGGAGGAGGGGGAACCAGTTTCACTGCAGGGTTGCACCCTACACAGCTCAGGGCCACCACTGGAGCGTGGCTGGGGGGATACGGAGGACACAGACGATACACCACCTACAGACAGCTTATCGTTACCTCTGGGCAGCCTGGCACACATGAGCGACTACATGCTGCAGTGCCTGCGCAACGGCAGCAGAGTTGCCCACATTTATCTTGTGCTGACTAATGGGTTTCACCCTGCTGGATCCCCTGTACAAGGACAACGTGACCACCTTAATTCCTGCACTGGAGCGTGATAGGAAGATGCGCGACTACAAGACAGCAGGGTTAGCATGGCCGAGATGTGGAAAAGTATTGTCACCGTGCCACAGCAAACTGCACCACCAGCTGATAGGGAACGTGTTAGCAGGAGGCAGCATTTCAACAACATGGTGGAACAGTTCGTGTGCACACGCCTCCACGTACTGAATGATGGTTCTGCCCCATTCAACTTTTGGATCTCCAAATTGTCCACATGGCCAGAGCTAGCCCTTTATGGTGCTGGCCTTCCCTACGTGCCAGTGTATTGTCTGAACGTGTATTTAGCATGGCAGGGGGCATCATTACAGACAAACAGAGCCGCCTGTCCACAGGCAACGTGGACAAGCTCACATTCATTAAAATGAACCAGGCATGGATCCCAAAGGACTTGTCCGTACCTTGTGCAGAATAGACTTTTATAACTGCATCGCCCTCAACCATACATTCTTGTACTCCAGGGCACTTATTTATTGAATCCTCTTTATTTAATTGTACCATTATTTTGGGGGCAACCCCAAGTTGAAAGAACCTCTTCTCTGTCGGGGGGTGCCAGGGGCCTACATTTCAGCTGATCGCCTGCTGCTTTGGTGCGTGACAGTAACCTCTTTTTGCTGTCAAATGACCTCTCCTCTGTCTGGGTGTCAGGGACCTAAAATTCTGTTAATCGCCTGCTGCTTTGGCGGGTGACATCAAGCCTGATTTTCTGCTATGGGACCTCTCTCCTCTGTCTGGGTGCCAGGGGCCTACAATTCAGATAATCACCTGTTGCTTTGGTGGGTGACATTATCCTCTTTATACTGTCAAATGACCTCTACATAGTCTGGTTGTCAGGGGCCTATATTTTGTTTCATCGCCTGCTGTATTGGTAGGAGACATTAAACTTTTTAACTGTTAAATGACCGCCCCATTGTCTGGTTGTCAGGGGCCTACATAAATGATAATGGCCTGTGTTGCTGTTACGGGACCGCTCTCCTCTTTGTGGGTGCTATGGTCCTGAATTAGTGAATGAGGTCTATGGCACTACTGGGTGAAATCAATACTGTTTTGGCATGATTGTAACTCTCCTCTTTGTGGGTGCCATGGGTCTGAATCTGTGAATGGGGCCTGTGGCCCTGCAGACAGACATGATTCCTTCTTGGCTGTGATGACAACTTCAACTCCCATGTATGGTTGCCATTGGCCTAAATCTGTGAGTGAGACCTGTGATACTGCTTGCAGACATGAATCCTTCTTGGCTGTGATGTGAAATTCAACTCCCATGTATGGTTGCCATGGCCTTGAGTCTGTGAATGAGGCCTGTGGCAGTGCAGTCAGACATTAATCCTTTTTGGCTGTGATGAGAACTTCAACTCCCATAGCATTCCCACCTGATGCCACCCAACCTCCTATTCCACCTCCTCCTCCAAGTTGCCAATTGATATTGGTTAATTTTTATTTATTTTATTTTAAGTAATTTCCCTATCCACATTTGTTTGCAGGGGCTTTATCTACATTTTGATGCCTTTTGCAGCCCTCTAGCCCTTTCCAGGGCTATTTTACAGCCATTTTAGTGAACATAAGTTTGGGTCTCCATTGACTTTAATGGGGTTCAGGTCAAGTTCGGATCCCGAACCCGAACATTTTCGTGAAGTTCAGCCGAACATCTCGAACCCGAACATCCAGGTGTCCACTCAACTCTACTTGGTATAGTGCCACGTACCTTGAGGGCTGTTAATACCCATATTCCACATAATGGGCATGCAATAAATTGGCAATGCAAATATTATGTAGATTAATTTCTCATCACCTACCACATAGTAGCTGTGTTCATCCTGTGATTTTCTCTAGCTTCCATTTACAGCATTTAAGGCTATATTTTCTTTTCAATTTTGCCAGCATTATTTAAAGCAATTCAAGCGCAAGTTTTCCTGTGATTACTCTATACTAGGTAAATCCATACATCTGTAAGAAAGAGAGGCCACTTAATGAAATTTTATGGGGAAAATCATTATTCTCTCTACGCCTTTTTTAGGTATAGAAAAGTTGCAAATACACCAGATTTCAGACTTTTTAATGCCACTTTTCTAGTAACAATGGCCATTTTACTTCGCCATTACCAATTTTAAGAAAAGGGGGACATATCCGACTTGTAAAGGAGTCAGACTTTATGCAGGATATTTTGGCAAATAAAGGATGTATGTGGCTCTTCACTCAAGGCTGGCAGATGGAATCAGGCAGACACAGTTGTATTTTTTTAACAGTGGTTTTACTGAGCTCACTTGGAGCAACAAGATTGATGATACACTAATCTCACCAGAGACAGCTAGGTGCTATCAACGTTTTTGCTTAGTGGTAACAATAACAAGCTTCCTTGATCCTGTGGTGTTGCACCTAGGACATCGACAACTCTTGGAATCTACCTCTGGTGGTAGCGTTGACTGCTTGGTCTAGACATCAGATTCCCACCAAACATCACATTCATAGATGCTCACACTCCCCAAGCCTGACTCCCTGTCAGCCACAGCTATCTGTACACAGCTAGTAGGTGAAACAAAGGAAAACAAGTATAGCGAAACTACATTGTTGCAACACTGTTATGAAATTAAACATAAATGGCATGATTAAAAGGGGTAGTCTGAGTTATTTTTGTGTTCTTTGTATGTTTCTAACTAATCAAATGTAACAGCTTTACCATGCACTTACCCTGGGTTCAGACCTTAGCGTTCTTGAAACGCGCGTTTCACGCGCGTTTTTGCAAATAGGGAACGCGCGTTCGTACGCGCATTCTTGTGATTGACTACTGTGGTGTCAATCACAAAACGAGCGACAAACGCCCCAAAAAAGCTCAAGTACTTGTTTATGCGTCAGGCGTTTTACAGCGCGTTCAAACGCGATGTAAAACGCTCAAGTGAGAACCAGGGCCATAGGAAAGCATTGGTTTTTATGTGTTGAGCGTTTTACAGCGCGTTTGAACGCGCTGTAAAACGCTCAGGTGTGAACTTAGAGTAACTGCATCTGTAGTTGCTCCTTTCTCAGATTTCACTGAGGGTCACATGACCTGTGATGTCAGCTTCTCTTCCTGCTCTGATGATGTTTCGTGCACAAGCCTGATAGAGCAGATATGAGTCTGTACACGAGACTTAACTGTGCTGGCCACACCTCCCTGCTCTGCCGTCTGCTGCTGCTGTCTGCCCTGTGTCTCCCTCCCACTGGATACCTCAGGAAAGATTAACCCCTTCAGGAGCACAGACTGAGGCAGGGTTCACACCTGCGCATCCCGCTTCGTGCGTACGACGCTCTATCTTTACTTTTATTTTTGCATCGTGAAAATGAAAGTAAAAATCGCGCGTCGTGCTCACGTTTGCGCTATATATCCCTATGGGGAACGCGCGTCAATACGCCCCAAAGAAGCTCCTGTACTTCTTTGGGCATAGGGCGTTTTACAGCGCATTCGTATGCGCTGTAAAACGCTCAGGTGAGAACCATGCCCATAGGGAAACATGGGTTTTCGCCTGTTGAGCGTTTTACAGCGCGTAGGAACGCGCTGTAAAACGCTCAAGTCTGAACTCAGCCTCAGGGTTGAAGGCATTACTGAGTAGCTGCAGGCAGTGAGGAGACAAATTCTGGGCACAGGATCTGACAGACTAGAGGAGTTCTGCACAAGAACAGGTAGGGAGAAGATCCTGTGTGTATCAGCAGTGTCATTGTACAGAGATTGCTACAATATGAGACTAAACGGATAATAAAAATGGAGACACTATAGGTTAAATTCAATTTGCAACTTTAGGGAATTTTTATGATCAGTATCTCAGTAACTGGTTTTACTTTTAAATGCAACATAAATATTTTATGTACAACTGTGAAAACTGAAGCTGTTAATGAATATATGTAAATGTGAAATGATGATGATGGAAAGAGATTGTATTCAAAATGCATGGTTACAACCCACAGGCACACATGATTAAGGGGGCGTGACCCCCGAAATGTCGCGCAGCATGGGGTAGCAATCAGTTTAGCGCTTTCAGGATTACTATGCATTATAGCGATTTATTTATATGAAAAATAAAAGGAATGAAAAATACAAGAAAAGCTTCAAAAGAGTGAGTATTATTTATACCACACGAATAAAATTTTGAATAAGACTAATACGACTGAGTGGATTATGTGGATATAATTGTGGAGCCTGAGTGAGGTTCTGAATTAGGTCATGGTATACTACAGGTGGAGCAACAGTTGATGATTGAACTGGGTCAGACTTACCTTATTGATGCCGATGTTTGTGAGTAATTGGGTCCCTGTTTCTATTACTTAACCCCTTAAGGACCCACGCCGTACATGTACGGCCCTGGTGCACGTAACTTAAGGATCAGCGTCGTACATGAATGGAGGGCTCATCAGGCGGATGCAGGAGCTGTACCCGCCTGATCAGCGGCATAGACCCGGGAGTCACTGACAGCTTGGACCCTGTTGCATACGCCAGCGTCGGTGAAAACACAGATGTCGGTCTGTTACCCTTGTATGCCACGGTCAAAGCTGGCCGCTACGCATGCCCTTCGCTTCCACATCGGGTCCCCGCGCTGCAGTGGTGGGAACCCGATGGCAGAGAAAGCAAGCCTGATGTCTTCCATAGGCATCGGAGCTTGCCTTCTTTGGAAGACTGTGAGATCCAGCCCTTAGGCTGGTTCTCACAGGCAAGCTGTCAGCATAAAAGCTGACAGCCAATGCATTACAATACAAGTTGTATTGTAATGCATCGCAGAGGGGATCAGACCCCAGAAGTTGAAGTCCCAGAGTGGGACAAAAATAAAAAGTTTAAAAAAGTGTATTTCATAATAAAAAAAATAAAGTTGCAAGTAAAAAAAAAAAATCTATAAAATTTCCCAAAATAAAACACATAAAATTGTAAAAAAAATAGAAGAAAATATAGAAAAACAGACATATTGGGTATTGCCGCATCTGTACCGACCGGATCTACAAAAATATCACATGATCCACCCCCTCACTTGAACGTCATAGAAAAAATTTAATACAAACTGTGCTAAAAAAAATATTTTTTTTGTCACCTTACATCCCAAAAAGTGCAATACCAAGCGATCAAAAACGCGTATGCCCCCCAAAATAGTACCAATCAAACTGTCATCCCGCTAGAAATGAGACCCTACATAAAACAATTGGGGAAAAAATAAAAAAACGATGACTCTCAGATTATGGAGACAATAAGGGCTCATTCACACAAATCTATGTGTTCCGTTCCATGCATTGGGGCCTCAATTTGCGGTCCCCAATGCACGGAGAACGTTTGTGAGGCTTTCGGGATGGATCCAGACCCATTTAGTTTGAATGGGTCCACGCATCCCTCCGTTCCGCAAAAATATAGGACATGTTCTATCTTTTTGCAGTACGGACGTACGGAACAGAACCCGAAAGAAGCACTCCGTAGTTTTTCCGTAGGGTTCCGTTCCGTGCTTCCATTCTGCACCGCTCCGCATCTCCTGATTTGCGGACCCATTGAAGTGAATGGGTTCGCATCTGTGATACAGAATGCACACGGAACGGTGTCCATTTATTGCAGATCCACAAATGCGGTCCGCAATACGAAAAAAGAACCCATACATTCGTGTGAATGAGCCCCAAAACATGATTTTTTGATTTTTTTGGTTGTTTGATCGATACAACATCATACCTGATCGTGTACACACACTGGATTTTTTAAAGCACGTTATTCCAAACAATTTAGGAATGTTAGGTGATTTATGCCCTTTATGGATTAAAACCCGACTCTGCGTCAACTACGTAATTTTCCATGGGAGTTTTGCCATGGATCCCCCACCGGCATGCCACAGTCCAGGTGTTAGTCTCCTTGAAACAACTTTTCCATCACTATTGTGGCCAGAAAAAGCCTATTGAAGTCTATGGCGGCTCGCCCGGTTCGCCTGTTCGCGAACATTTGCGGAAGTTAGCGTTCGCCGTTCGCGAACGGAAAATTTTATGTTCGCCACATCTCTACATCTGAGCTTTTGGGACATTGCAAATCACCATTTTTTGGGGCAAACTACAACATCTGTATTGGTCAGTGTGCAATTTAAGCTAGAAATACACTCATCATTTTCTGGGGTTTGAAAAACACACTTTTTTTTTCCGAAAAACAGTATTTTCCAGATCTGCAAGTGTTAAATTCAAGTTTAATATAGACAGCATTCATATTCTGTTAGCAAAATAAGACTTTTTGGGAAATCTACAACATCTGTATTAGTCAGTGTGCAATTTAAGCTAGAAATACACCCATCATGTTCTGGGGTTTAAAAAACACACTTTTGTTTGACAAAAAACTGTATTTTCCAGATCTGCAAGTGTTAAATTCAAGTTTAATATATACAGCATTCATATTCTGTTAGCAAAAAAAGACTTTTTGGGCAATCTGCAACATCTGTATTAATCAGTGTGCAATATAGGCTAGAAATACACCCATCATTTTCTGGGGTTTGAAAAACATACTTTTTTGACAAAACCCCCGACTATTTTCAGGCCTTGCACACGTGTAAAATTACAGGCTTATATACTGCTGTCAAATTCAGTTGTTAAACAAACAGTCGTTTGGGCACAAAAAATTTAGTTGGCAGCCTTTAATGCAGATGTCATTGTGAGATACACCCTTAATACATTTGGGTTACATTCAGAGATTTTAAATACCTCCATTTGGTGCACCAATGTTGAATTTAGGCCTACAGAGGTTCAGGCCCTGTGAGATCCCCTCTATGCATACAGGGGTTTGAATTAGGCATTTGAAATACAGCTATTTGAAATACAGCCTTTTTGTGCAAAGATATATTTACTTCAGGCCTACACTGATTCAGGGTGTGTGTGATCCCCCCTATACATAAAGGGGTTGGATTCAGTCATTTGAAATACAGCCATTTGAAATACAGCCATTTAGTGCAAAGATATATTTACTTCAGGCCTACACTGATTCAGGGCATGTGTGATCCCCCCTATACATACAGGGGTTTGATTCAGCCATTTGAAATACAGCCATTTTAAATACAGCCATTTTGTGCAAAGATATATATACTTCAGTCCTACACTGATTCAGGGCGTCTGTGATCCCCCCTATACATACAGGGGTTTGATTCAGCCATTTAATATACAGCCATTTTAAATACAGCCATTTAGTGCAAAGATATATTTATTTCAGGCCTACACTGATTCAGGGCGTGTGTGATCCCCCCTATACATACAGGGGTTTGATTCAGCCATTTGAAATCCAGCCATTTAGTGCAAAAATATATTTACTTCAGGCCTACACTGATTCAGGGCGTGTGTGATCCCCCCTATACATACAGGGGTTTGAATTAGGCATTTGAAATACAGCCATTTTAAATACAGCCATTTTGTATAAAGATATATTTACTTCAGGCCTACACTGATTCAGGGCGTCTGTGATCCCCCCTATACATACAGTGGTTGGATTCAGCCATTTGAAATACAGCCATTTTAAATACAGCCATTTAGTACAAAGATATATTTACTTCAGGCCTACACTGATTCAGAGCGTGTGTGATCCCCCCTATGCATACAGGGGTTTGATTCAGCCATTTGAAATACAGCCATTTTTAATACAGCCATTTGAAATATAGCCATTTTAAATACAGGCATGTTGTGCAAAGAAATCTTTAATTGAGGCCTAGTCTGGTTCAGGTCGTGTGAGATACACCCTTTACATACTGTCGTTCTTTTCTACTAATAATTAAACACCCATTTAGGGCAAGATCCTGAATTCAAAAAATATGAGGAGAGCGTCAAATAAGGGACGTGGCCCAGGTCATGGTGCTGCTGGTGGAGCTCCTGTTGCAGGGGAGGACGTGGTCGACTTGTGCCAGCTAAACGCACAAGTGAAATCTCTTCCTCAGCTGCGAGTAGGGGACAAAACCTGCAGTGGTATTCGGTCGGGCCTAATACTGCTCTACGAATGGTGAGGCCTAAACAAGTACAGGCGATAGTAGATTGGGTTGCTGACAATGGATCCAGTTCCTTCACATTGTCTCCCTCCCAGTCTCCTGCTGAAAGACCACAGTTGGCACCTGCAGCCGATGTCCATCAGTCTTTCGCCTCACCCCTTTGCAAATCAGCCAAGCAGTCTGAGCCCCAAGTCATGCAGCAGTCTCTTCTGCTTTTTGATGACTCTGTTAGCAGGGTTTCCCAGGGCCATCCACCTAGCCCTGCTCCAGAAGTGGAAGAGATTAAGTGCACCGATGCCCAACCACTTATTTTTCAAGATGAGTACGTGGGAGGACCATCGCAGCACATCTCGGATGATGACGAAACACAGGTGCCAACTGCTGGGGCTTTCAAAAGTGTGCAGACCGACAAGGAAGTCAGGGGTGAAGACTGGGTGGAAGATGATGTGGAGGACGATGAGGTCCTCGACCCCACATGGAATCAAGGTCATGCGAGTGACTGATGTAGTTTGGAGGAAGAGGCGGTGATCGCACAGAGCCACCAGCACAGCAGAAGAGGGAGCAGGGTGCAAAAGCGGAGAGGCCGTGCTCTAGACAGTACGCCTCCTACTGCCCACCACAGCAAGGGACCGGGCACACCAAAGCCAGCTCCAAGGAGTTCCCTGGCGTGGCAGTTTTTCAGACAATGTGCTGACGACAAGAAACAAGTGGTTTGCACGCTGTGCAATCAGAGCCTGAAGCGAGGCATAAACATTCTCAAACTGAGCACAACCTGCATGACCAGGCATTTAAGTGCAAAGCACGAGTAGACACCTCAAAAACCAAGAAAGGTCTCTAGCTTCTCCTGCTTCCTCTTCTGCTGCAGTCGCAGCCTCTTCATCCACCTCTGGAGTGACAGTGCCACCTGGCACCCCACAAACAGCAACACCAACAGCTGGGTCACCAAGCATCTCCACAATGTCCCACGGAAGCGTTCAGCTCTCCATATCCCAATCGCTGGAGAGGAAGAGGAAGTACACCCCTACCCACCCGTGATCCCTAGCCCTGAATGCCAGCATTTCTAAATTACTTGCCTTTGAAATGCTGTCATTCCGTCTGGTGGAGACGGATAGTTTTAAAGGCCTTATGGCGGTGGCTCTCCCACAGTACGTCGGGCCCAGCCGCCACTACTTTGCAAGGCGAGCCATCCCTTCCCTTCACAACCAAGTAGGGGACAAAATCAGGTGTGCACTACGCAACGCCATCTGTGGCATGGTCAGGGCCGTTATATCTCCATAACAGCACACTGGGTAAATGCAGTGGCGGCTGGGCCTGAGGCGGATAGCAGTTTGGCGCATGTCCTTCCACCACCGGGGATTGCAGGGCACTTCAGTTTGCCTCCTGTTGCTTCCTCCTTCTACTCTGCTTCCTTATCCTCTACCAGCTCCTCATCCGGTCAGCGTAACACCTTCACCAACAACTTCAGCACAGCCAGGGATAAACAACAGTAGGCAACTTTAAAGCTTATCTGTTTGGAGGACAAACCCGACACCGCGAAGAGGCTGTGGACGGGCCTTGAACAACAGACCGATGAGGGGTTTGTGCCAGTCAGCCTCAAGCCCGGCCTGGTGGTGTGCGATAATGGGTAAAATCTCGTAGCAGCTCTGGGACTAGCTGGTTTGATGCGCATCCTTTGCCTGGTGCATGTGCTGAATTTGGTGGTGCAGAAGTTTCTTAAAAATTACCCCGACATGTCAGAGCTGCTGCATAAAGTGCGGGCCGTCGCTGCTCGCCTGTCAGCGCTGCAGCGTAACTTCGGCCTTCCCGCTCACCGCCTCATATGCGACGTGCCCACAAGGTGGAACTGCACCTTGCACAAGCTGGCCAGACTGTGCGAGCAGCAGGAGGCGATAGTGGAGTTTCAGCTGCAGCACACACGAGTGAGTCACTCGGCGGAACAGCACCACTTCTCCACCAATGACTGGGCCTCCATGCATGACCTGTGTTCCTTGTTGTGCTTTTTCGAGTACTCCACCAACATGGCCAGGGCCGATAACGCCATTCTCAGCGTTACTATACCACTTCTATGCCTCCTTGAAAAAACACTCATTGCGATGATGGAAGAGGATGTGGCACAGGAGGAGGAGGAGGAAGAGGGATCATTTCGTAGGGTTTCCGGCCAGTCATTCCCAAGTGGCTCCGGGGTTGGGTTCCGACACACACAAACCCAAGGTACACAATTGTCCAGCCAGGGCACAGTTCTGGAGGATGACAAGGTGAAGGATGAGGAGGAGGAGGAGATGGAGGAGAAGGAACCCTGTTCACAGCAGGGTGGCACCCAGACCAGCTCATGGCCATCACTGGTGCGTGGATGGGGGGATACAGAGGATACAGATGATACACCTCCCACAGAGGACAGCTTTTCATTGCCTCTGGGTAGCCTTGCACACATGAGCGATTACATGCTGCAGTGTCTCCGCAACGACCGCAGAATTGCCCACATTATAACTTGTACTGATTACTTGGTGGCCACGCTGCTAGATCCCCATTACAAGGACAATGTACCATCCTTAATTTCGTCACTGGAGCGTGATCGTAAGATGCGCAAGTACAAACGCACGCTGGTAGACGCGCTGCTGGTGGCATTCCCACCTGACAGCGGGGGCACAGTGTAAGCACTAGGCGAAGGCAGAGGATGAGAAAGAGGTCGCCAACGCAGCTGGGGCACCGCCAGCACCTCAGAAGGCAGGGTTAGCATGGCCGACATGTGGAAAAGCTTTGTCAGAACGCCACAACAACCAGCACCACCAGCTGATATGGAATGTCTTAGCAGGAGGCAGCATTTCACCAACATGGTGGAGCAGTATGTGTGCACACGCCTACACGTACTGAATGACAGGTCTGCCCCCTTCAACTTCTGGGTCTCCAAATTGGGCACATGGCCTGAGCTTGCCCTTTATGCCTTGGAGGTGCTGGCCTGCCCTGCAGCCAGTGTATTATCTGAACATGTGTTTAGCACGACAAGGAGCGTCATCACAGAAAAGCGCAGCCGCCTGTCCACAGCCAATGTGGACAAGCTCACGTTCATTAAAATGAACCAGGCAGGGATCCCTCAGGACTTGTCCGTACCTTGTGCAGAATAGACATGTATATCGGCACTAACCAGCCATTGTTATAGTGCAGCGCAATTGCTCATGTTTGTATTTTGGATATTTCACACTCTTTTGGAGTGTACCTTAATTTTACAAAATTAAATTAAAACCAAAAACCTGTGTTGGCTATCTCGTCCTCCTCCACCGACGCTTCCACCTACACAGCTGCGTCCACCGCCTCCTCAAACTCCTACTCCTTATGGAACTCCAAACTTTTGGTGTGTATAGTACCGCTGCTATACCTATTAGACTGGTAAAATAAATTTAAAAAATTATCTGTTACATTTTTTGGTGAAATTCACAAATTTTTGGGTGTATAGTACCACTGCTATACCTAGTAGGCCGGTTAAAAAAAAAATTGTCATTTACATTTTCGGGTGAAATTCACCAATTTTTGGGTGTAATATACCCCTCCTCTACCTAGTTGACAGCTTAATAAATTTCAATAATTTTTCTTTTACATTTTCGGGTGACAATAAACAATTGTTTTCTGTCAGAGACCCCTGCTCTACCAAGTAGACAGGTTAATTAATTTCATTAATTTTTCAGTTACATTCTTGGGTTGACATTAGACAATTTTAGACGTGAATAAACCCCTGCTCTGCATAGGTGACAGGGAATAAAATTTCGGAAATGCTTCTTTAATTGATGAGCGCCACATCCTTTGATTCAATGCTTAAACTTAAAAAAGTTGTACCACATTTACGCTTCAATACTTTGTCCCACATTTCTGCTATACTCTTTTGGCCAACATTTCCACCTCAATAGCTTTTCCCACAATTCCGATTGACTCTTTTGGCCCACATTTGGGCTTCTGTAATTTGTCCCACATTTGGGCCTCAATAGCTTTTCACACATTTATGCTTAATCCCAATTTTTTTTTATACATTTATCTCCCTTAAATTTGGTCTCTTTTTCTCACGCTCTCTCTCTGGCCTGGAACCCTGATTTCCCGCCACCCGTGATCACCATGTTAGGCGCATAAAAGAACATCGAAAGTTAATAGAGCAGATATCAAATTGGATTGCGAAAATCACGGGGACGTGCGACATGGTGGGGTGGTAAGTGTGCACACGCCTACACGAACTAACTGACAGGGGTCAGCCCCTGCAACTACTGGAAGATAGGTTAGGTGGTCACTTGGACCTAGCGTAACCTTTGCAACCTCTCTGACTAGTAATAGGTAAAATTTAATCTTTATTAATCACTCTATTAAAAAATACAATGAACTACTTGGGAACATGCAAATTCTGGGTCTCCAAATTGGGCACATGGCCTGAGCTTACCCTTTACCCCTTGGAGGTGCTAGCCTGCCCTGCAGCCAGTGTATTGTCTGAACGTGTGTTTAGCATGACTGGAGGTGGTTATCACAGGTTAAATTTCCCAATGTTTTGGGTGTACCATAATTTTAAAAATAAAATTTAAAACCACAAAGTAGTGTAGGCTACCTCCTCCTCTTCCAACGCCGCTTCCACCTACACTGCCACATCCACCGCCTCCTCAACCTCCTACTCCATATAGACCTCGTCCTCCTAGATCAAGATTATTATTTTTTATTTTTACTTAATTTATGTTATTTAAAGTAATTTCCCTATCCACATTTGTTTGCAGAGCACTTGCCATGCTCTTAACAACATTTTGCTGGCATTTGCAGCCCTCTAGCCCTTTCCATTACATTTTTACAGCCATTTTAGTGCTCAAAAGTTCAAGTCCCCATTGACTTCAATGGGGTTCGGGGTCAAGTTCGGGTCCCGAACTCGAACTTTTTTCCGAAGTTCGGCCGAACCTGTCTAACCAGAACATCCAGGTGTCCTCTCACCTCTACTTATGGGCCATTGCTGGGTGCTTGCCCCCCAGGGTAAAGATTACCAGCCAGCTCTAGGAGGGGTGTCCCTATATTTGGTCTTAGACCTCCTGGGACACAATCACAGGGTACCAATATTTTAACAGAAGAAGGGCCTAATAAAAGCCCCTAGGTTCGCCATCAGTATAAGAATATTACACCATTCTAGAAGCATATCATTGCAAAATAAAAAGTCCCTCCCCCAAAAAAAAATTTTGTTCATTAAAGAGACCCTCTAGTTAAAAAATAAAAAATATCAAAGTTTCTGGGGAATGAACAGGACACTTACCTCCTTTTAATCTTTTCAGATCTTCTGATTTCCAAAATCGTCTTCTATCCTCCAAGATGGCACTTCTCACTGAGTGATACACATTGTGTATCGGTAGTCCAAGGACATTTTCTGCTTATCCAGATCTGTGCTTGGGTTGGCCAGCACTGCATGAGCCCTGTAAAAAAAAAAACACTAACAGAATTGGTTTTATTACCTCACAAGAAATTGAATAAAAACTGTGATGCAAAAAAAAAAGCCCTCTCACAGCTCTGTGAACAGAAAAACAAAAAGTGATGGCTTATACAATATTGAATTGCAAATATCTCCTGAAAGGGCACAGGGCTCCACTAGTGACCCAGCCTTTCTGTCAGTAACAGGTTACTAAACTGACATGTTGTAACTTGTAATCTTTAAAAATGAAAGTAAATAGGTCTATGTATAGTAAAATAAAACACTGAGTGTGCTGCCTATAATATATCAATGTTTCAAGTTGCTGTGTGTGCACTTGCACAACTATTGTACACAGCCAAGTCACATTATTATATGACCATGGCTAATAATCAGAGAAACCTAGACGGACCAGAAGTATAAGGTCCTGATAGGGTGTCAGAGGTATCTGCAGCCATGCTGATATCAGTACATCCTATAGCTGCTGGAGGGAGTGTGGGGGAGGATCCATAGAGTAAACAAGATAAATGAGGTGGTCCCACAGATGCTCATTTGAGTTCAAGTATTAGAAATTAGGTGGCCAGGGTGGTACTTGGAAGTTTTGGTCATGCTCTTCCAACCAATGCCGGAAATTTCTAGTCGTGTGATGTGTAGCATTGTCGTGCTGGAAGATTCCATCCTGCCCAGGGAAGACAATTCGCATGTATGGGTGTACGTGATCTGCAAGGATGGATTCATACCTAAATTGATTGCTAGTGCCTTCCACATGGTTATGTGAGCCCAGAGAATGCCACAAAAACATTCTCCAGACCATAACGCTGTCACCACTATCTCATGTTCTTCCAGTAATGGTTCCTGGGTCTTTGTTCTCTGATGTCTCTTGCCTGACACGCCAAAGTCCATCCATTCAATGAAGGAGAAATTGCAACTTATCGGAAAATGCAACCCTTTGCCAATGATTGGAGATGCAGTTCTCAAACTGCTGAGCAAAATTGAAGCCTTTTCTGTTAATGCAACTTTGTTAGCAGAGGTACTGTGACCATCTTTCTGCCTCAGAACCCCATATACAGTACAGTTTGCTGAAAGTTTGTTTTAGACACATGTCTGGTAGCCTCTAGTTTATTTTGGTGGTGAGCTGCCTCACTGTAGCATGCATCACTGTCTGCCCTAACTCACCTTCATAGCCGACGTTCACCTCTTACATCAATGGCACCTGGTGCTCCGTAGTTTCCACATCACTTTTTCACAATGGTGCCATATGTCCACTCACGATACACTTTCACCACAGCAGCACATGAACAGTTTACAAACTGCAGTTTCAGAAATACTGCCACCTTTTTAATCATCCCTTTTTGCAACTCTAATAAATCTCCCCTTTTAACCATGACAGCAATGAGGGATATGTGTGCAGAGAGCCTATCGCACACCTTATATACCCACAAAGCCAGGTCACATGACTTCCTTCATAAAAGGGAGGGAATATAATATTTAATCTTTCATTCAACTGCAAATCAAGAGGGGTAGTGTACAAAAGCTGCACCTAAGAAGACGTCAGGAAAACAATACGAGAATTGCGATAAAGAATTGGAGACATTAAAAAACGAGAGACACCCCAATTGCAAAACATGTTTTTTAAGAACATAACAGGAATCCCCAATGCCCTAAATTCATGGGAATAGTTCATCTCCGTGCTACGGAAATCTCTACCAGGTACTTTTTTTACGGTGTTCACCTGACGGGGTGGATCATGTAATATTTTTCTACAGGTGTTATTTTTTTTCTATTTTGTACAATTTTATACGTCTTTTCAAAGACATATAAAATTGTACAAAATAGAAAAAAAATAACACCTGTAGAAAAATACATATATGTCAAAGACATATAAAATTGTACAAAATAGAAAAAAAATAACACCTGTAGAAAAATATTACATGATCCACCCCGTCAGATGAACACCGTAAAAAAAAAAAAGATATATATATATATATATATTAAAGCGTGCCAAAAATTTGTTTTTTCAAAAATGCTTTTATTGTGTAAAACCAAATACATATTTAAAAAAAACAGACAAATTATGTATTGCCTTGTCCGTAACAACCTGCTCTATAAAAATATCACATCATCCATCCCGTCAGGTAAACACCGTAAAAATAGAAAAAAAACTGTGCCAAAAAAGCCATTTTTGTTACCTTACCTAACAAAAAGTTTAATACCAAGCGATCAAAAAGTCGTATGTACTCCAAAATAGTACCAATCAAACCATCATATCATTCCTCCAAAAATGAGCCCCTATATTAGACAATCGCTCGAAATATATAAAAAAATATGGCATTCAAGAAATGGAGACACAAAAACATGTTTTTGTTTTTTCAAAAATGCTTTTATTGTGTAAAACCAAATATATATATTTTTAAAAACAGACATATTATGTATTGCCACATCTGTACCAACCTGCTCTATAAAAATATCACAGGATCCATCCCGTCAGGTGTACACCGTAAAAAAAATAAAGTGTAAAATATATTCACGGCACTCTGTGATTGTTGATGCAAGGTTATTTATTAATCAATTATGCCATTGATGTACAGTCGGCCAACGTTTCAGTCCCCTTGGACCTTGGTTACGGCCTGAAAATCACATAAATATACAAACTGAATGACTGAAGCCAATATATAGATAGACATAACATAATCATATACACAATGTTTTTAAGAAATAAAAAATGTCCAAAAAGAAATGAATGGGCAAAAAGCCTAGCGTATAAACAGCATATTATAGCATACTATACATGGATATGCACAACTGGCATTGTAGAGTCTCCAAGAAAATTAATAGAATTCAACAAAGGGGTATGAAGGTATGGTTTATCAAAGCAACTACAACATTAGAGTCTAAATTTGACCAGAAAAAATCGGAGTATCATAGAAAACTGCTGATCAGTTGTGAGACATGTGGAAGGATGAAATCGCTTACCTGAGAGGTATATATGGCATGTATGGCGTTTGCAAGCGATATGTGGCGTGCACGCCAGTTTAAATAGGATATGCGCGCTTCTGATTGGGCAAGCGATGACATCATTCAAGAGGGCAGTCTTGGAGAGTCACGTGAGAATCACATGACGCCCGGCGTCATTGATCACGTCACGCGCATGCGCAGAAGATAAATCGAGATATAACAGGGCAAAAATGCCCTTAACCTCTTAAGGACGAAGGGCGTACATGTACGCCCTTCGTCCGCACTTTAAAGATGGCGCCCGCTCCCGCACGGAGCGGGCGCCCAAGCTGCGGGTAAAAGCTTGATTCATCAAGCTGACACCCGCAGCTCATGTCCGCGACCGGCAGCGATGCCGATCGCGGACATTTAACCCCTCAGATGCCGTGGTCAATCCTGACCACGGCATCTGATCAGCAAAAACCGAAAGTTTCACTTTCGGTTTTGCTCCGGCTCCCTGATGGCCACAAGGGGAGCCGGGCATGCATGTAGTACCCTAGGTTTCTGTGAATGAAACCTAGGGTACTACACAATATTCCTATGGAGCCTATGACTGTAATAGGCTCCATAGGAAATATGCGATTTTCTCATATATTCCAATGCTATTGCATTGGAATATATGAAATAACAATCTGATGATTGCATCTTATAGTTCCCTATGGGAACTATAAGAAAGTAGTAAAAAAATAAAAAAAGTTTAAAAAATAAAAATTAAATAAAAAAATATAAAAATTCAAATCACCCCCTTTCCCCAAAATGAAAATAAAATAAATAAAAAAATAAAAAATTACACATAATGGGTGTCGCAATGTGCGAAAACGCCCATACTATAATAATATTAAAAATATTCACCATACGGTAAACATAAAAACGGAAAGAAAGCGTCCAAATGGCTAATTCGCCATTTTTGGGCGCTTCATTTCCTAAAAAAATGAATAAAAAGTGATCAAAACATCATACGCACCCCATAATGGTATCAATTAAAAGTTCAGATTGCCCCGCAAAAAATGAGCCCCTACACTGCTCCATACGCATAATTACAAAAAAGTTATAGGGGTCAAAACATGGCGACAAAAAAATAAAATAAAAAAATTCCCACTTTTAATTTTTTTTTTCACTATCAAAACGCAAGAAAAACTATACATATTAGGTATTGCCGGATTCGTACTGACCTGAAGAATAAAATTAACCAGTCAGTTTTATCGCAAATCGAACGTTGTAATTTAAAAACCCGTAAAACTGTGGTGAAATTGCTTTTTTTTTGCAATTTCACCCCATTTGGAATTTTTTTCCCGTTTCCCACTACATCACATGCAAAAATAAATGGTAGCGTTAAAAAGTACAACTTGTCCCGCAAAAAATAAGCCGTCATATGGCTATGTGAGCGGAAATATAAAAATGTTATGGCTTTTGGAAGGCAGGGAGCGCAAAACAAAAACGCAAAAATCCCAAAACCCCCGGTCCTTAAGGGGTTAATGTAAAATAGCGATATAAATGTTAAGTACAAGCGCATGGATGACGTGTGGATGTGTGGTTATGTGCAATGTGAAAATCCAGACACAGGATCAAATCATAACTTTCAAAGTTAGAAATGAATAACGTAGTAATATTGTTTTTTTTTTAGTGGGAATGGTAGTTTGATTAGAGTACACAAGCATTATAGTGTCCTGATACACTATGTACATATTAATATCTCCATATATATATATATATATATATATATATATATATAGGTACAAACATGGTGTTATATTGTTATTAAATATGACAGCAAACAGTTAGTCATGAGACATACACTATATTAGTCATCACATGAATGTACCTGGAAATTAGAGGAAGTCACTTTGTCTGAAAAGAGATATTTGAAAAGAGCAATAAATATAGAGATTGCAAATATACAAAAAGCAGTGATAAAAAAATGAAGAGGATATATCTCATAGTATGAGATCAAAATCTCGATTGAGGCCATTGGGATATACAGTGCGCAGTTCATGAATCCAATAGGACTCGCGCTGTTTTAAAAGGAGTATCCGATTACCACCTCTACGTAAAGGGGAACGTTATCAATGATTTGAAATTTTAGTTGGTTAATTTGATGTTTGGCCTGAATAAAATGTTGTGGAATCGGGAGTTCAGATTTGCCACAGCAAATATCCGATTTATGCTTACTAATGCGGTCTTGCACACATTGGGACGTCTCACCAACGTATGCGAGACCGCAAGGACACTTAAAGAGATACACTACGTGTGTAGTAAAGCATGTATAGTAGCCCTTGATAGTATATACCTTACCAGATAGAGGATGGGTGAATGTGCTACCTTTCGTGACATTTGTGCACTGGGCACAGTTAAGACATGGGAACGTACCATGTTTAGTCAGCGATAATGTGCTTTGTGTAAGTCGTTTTGTTTGTGGGCCTATGTCCGCTTTCACGAGTACATCTCTCAGATTTTTTGATCTCTTATAGCATAATCTAGGTGGCTGTGTAAATTCTTCAATTTCAGGATGAAACCTATGTAAGAGAAACCAGTGTTTTTTAATGATATGCTGAAGTTTAACTGCAAGTGGATGGTAAGTCGTTACAAAAGGAATTCGCTTAACAGTGGATCTAATAGTAGAGGAGGGTCCCTGTAAGGCTCTTTCTTGTTCTGACCTAAGTAATTGGTCAGGATAACCACGGGCACTAAATTTATGAGACATTTCTAGTAGACGTTGTTGTTTTAAAACAGGATCACTCACTATGCGGGTAACCCTAGAAAATTGTGATCTAGGTAGTGAGTTTTTTGTACTTTTCGGGTGGTTACTAGAATATAAAAGTAACGTATTTTTATCGGTCAGTTTAGTGTATAAGTCAGTTGATAGAAAGCCATCTATATCCTTCTGGACAATAGTGTCCAAAAAGGAAATGGAGGTTTCTTCAATATGAATAGTGAATTTGATGTCGGCATCAACTCTATTCAGGTCAAGGAAAAAGGAATTAAGTGAATCACGTGAACCAGACCATATACAAAAGATATCGTCGATATAGCGATACCACATTAGTATCGACTTTATAAATAGTGGATTCTGGTAGACGTGATCATCCTCAAATCTAGCCATGAATAGATTCGCGTATTGGCCCCCATCGCGGTTCGCTTCTTTTGAGTATAAAACTCATCACCGAACATAAAATAGTTGTTACATAGAACTAATTGTAGTAGGTCCAGACAGAAATTCTTCTAAACCTCACTTAGGGTGGTAGTGTTGAGGTAGAAGGATGTAGCCTGTATGCCTTTGGAATGAGTGATGGAAGTGTACAAACTTGTAACGTCTAGTGTTATCAGCAATGAATGTGATGGAATTTGATGTAGCTCACTTATGATCGAAAGAAAATGTTTGGTATCCCTCAAATATGATTTAGTAGTCTGTACTAGGGGAGTGAGGATCTTTTCAAGGTATATTGAGAGCGGAGTAAATATTGAATCTGATGCAGAGACAATAGGACGGCCAGGTGGTCTGTTTAGGCTTTTATGTATTTTGGGCAAAATGTACAGAACCGGTGTGACTGGATGTATGTTGTATAGATATTTGTACGTAATTGAATCAATGACCCCAATCGTTAGATAATGATCAAGAACTGACATAATATTTTTCTGTATCTTAAACAATGGATTACTAGGAGATAATTCATAGGTATCCCGGTCACTGAGTTGTCTACGGATCTCATCCACATAATCAGCTGTATTCATAACTACGATGGCACCCCCTTTGTCAGCAGGCTTTATAGTTATTGTTTTATCACTTTTCAGGGTGTTAAGTGCCATGGTTTCTATGTTAGAGAGATTATGTGTGGAAGGAAAACCACTGATTTTTTGGTGATTAATCTTGTCCTGCAATTCCTTGTCCACCAAATCGATAAAGGCTTCAACGCCATGTTTGGTTTTGGGAGGTTGGAAGTTGCTCTTAGACCTAAGGCCAAAACTAGAGATGGACATGGGATTAGAGGAAGAGATAGTGGAACCAGTATCTAATGCATCCCTAAAGAAATGTACTTTGAGTCACAAAGTTCTATGGAATATATTCACATCCTGATCAAACATAAAGTGGTTAAATGATTCGTTAGGGCAAAAAGATAAACCCTTTGATAAGACACTGATTTCGGCAGGTGACAAAGTCCTAGATGAGATATTGATGACTAAGTCAGTACCTGAGATCTGATCTGAATTGTTGGACCTTGAGTGACGGTTTCGCCCCCCTCTGCGTATCCGCATGTATGACGTCGAATCCTGTTAACGACGGTAGGAGGACTTCTCGCTGCCAGAAGATGAAGAGGCATAATCCGTATAGTAAGAATTTTGTCCATGGGATACCTCTTGATCTCGCCATTGCCAGTGGTATATATGTTTTAGCTGATAATCTTCAGTGTCTCGTATGAATTTTGATCTTTTAGTTTGCTCAATATATCTACGATGATCATCGATGATTTTTTCAGTTTTCTTCTTGAGTTCAGACCAATCATGAGAAGAGGATGTAGAGATCAATTGTGTTTCTATAGCCTGTAGTTTTTCCTTGGATTCAGCAATCGACTTCTGTAGAAATTCGATATTGAGTATAATTATATCAAATGAGCATTTGTTGATAATGGTTTCAAATTTGTCGCAAAACTCTTTGTTTGACGGGAGAAGATTAGGGCGCAAATGGACGCGTAAGCCTCGTGGGATGCGGCCACTTTTATAATATTCAGCCAAGGTGGCGCAGTGGAGTTCAGATGATATTAATTTCTTGGATTCACGTTTCCAATCCCGGCTGCGATATTCATTATGATATACATGTAGAAAATCCGTGGATGTGGTTACTTGTGAAACAATACCATCAGCCGTAGTTGAATCATATGTAAAAGTAGATGATGACATCTGGGTAGGTGCTCAGACCACACGAGGATAAGTAATTAAGCACAATTGGTCGGCACATCCACCAGAGATACAGGTGCACAGTGACGGGAGATATCCCCAATGAAGTGTAAAATATATTCACGGCACTCTGTGATTGTTGATGAAATATGATTGTAAAAAAAATAAACACTGTGTAAAAAAGGCAATTTTTGTCACCTTACATCACAAAAAGTGTAATAGCAAGCAATCAAAAATTTGTATGTGCCCTAAAGTAGTACTTATCATACTGTCACCTCATGCCACAAAAAATTAGCCCCTACATAAGATAATTGCCAGAAAATAAAAAAAATATAGCTTTCAGAAAATGGAGACACAAAAACATGATTGTTTTTCTTTCAAAAATGCTTTTATTGTGCAAAATCAAAATAATTATAGAAAATAGATAAATTAGGTATCACCACATGCGTAAAAACCTGCTCTAAAAACATATCACATGGTCTACCCCCTAAGGTGAATGCTATAAAAAATTACATAAAAATGTGTCAAAACATCTTTTTGTCACCTTGCCTGGAAAAGTGTAATATTGACTGATCAAAAAATCATATGTGTCCAAAAATGGTACCAATAAAAACGTCAACTCTTCCCGCAACAAGTAAGCCCCCACACAGGATGATTTGCAGAAAAATAAATATAAAAATATGGCTTTCAGAAAATGGAGACACAAAAACACGATTTTCTGTCAAAAATGCTTTATTATGTAAAACTGAAACAAAATAAAAATAAAAGTAGACATATTTGGTATTGTTGTGTAACAACTTGCTCTATAAAAATAGCACATGATCTAAGCTGTCAGATGAACACCATAAGAAACAAAAAATAAAAACTGTGCCAGAACAGCCATTTTCTTGTTACCTAGCCTCACAAAAGGCATAATTTATTGCAATCAAAAATCATATCTACCCCAAAAAAGTACCAATAAAACTGTCAGTGTATGCTGCAATTTACAAAATGGGGTCAAATTTTGGGAGTTTCTACTCCAGGGGTGCTTCTGTAAACTGCAGAATTGGGGTAATAAACATTGAGTTCTCTTTGGCTTTTAACCGTTGATATGTTAGAGGAAAAAATCAAATAAAATGAAAAATCTGCAAAAAAAAAAAAAGTGAAATTTAAAAATTATATGGTTACATTTTTCAAGCTGCAAGAAGTTTCCTGAGACTGGAGAAAATGGCTGGCATGGCAGAACATTACAATAGCTTTATATACAGATAGAGTGCTCCAATATATTCGTGATTGCGCAAATCGGCAATTAATGATGCTCATATTTTCACACTACCTAACACTCTGCACAGCTACATTATATCACTATCTAACCTACACTGACTATCTTCCACTAACTATCTGTATTATATACAGTAGATATAAAAAGTCTTCACACCCCTGTTAAAATGTCAGGTTTCTGTGCTGTAAAAAAATGAGACAAAGATAAATAATTTCAGAACTTTTTCCACCTTTAATATGACCTATAAACTGTACCACTCAATTGAAAAACAAACTGAAATCTTTTAGATGGAGGGTAGAAAACAAAAAAAAAACTAAAATAATGTGGTTGCATAAGTGTGCACATCCTCTTATAACTGGGGATGTAGCTGTGTTTAGAATTAAGCAATCACATTCAAAATCATGTTAAGGCCTTATGCACACGACCGTAGGGGTTTTGCAGTCCGCAATCCGCGGATCTGCAAAACATGGAAGCTGTTCTGTTCCGCAATTTACGGAACACGGCCCATTGTAGAAATGCCTATTCTTGTCTGCAAAATGGACAAGAATAAGACATGCTTATATGCATATTTTTTTGTCTTTTGCGGCCCCATTGAAATGAATAGGTCCGCGCCCAAAATACGTTTGTGTGCATGAGGCCTAAATAGGAGTCAGCATACACCTGCCATCATTTAAAGGGCCTCTGATTAACCCTAAATAAAGTTCTGCAGCTCTAGTTAGTCTTTTCTGAAATGTTCTTAGTCGCATCCCATTGTAAAAGATATGGTCCACAGAGAGCATCAGAGGTATCTCATTGTTAAAAGGTATCAGTCAGGAGAAGGTACAAAAGAATTCCCAAGGCATTAGATAGACCATGGAACACAGTGAAGACAGTCATCATCAAGTGGATAAAATATGGCACAACAGGGACATTACAAAGAACTGGACGTACCTCCAAAATTGATGAAAAGACGAGAAGGAAACTGGTCTGGGAGGCTACCAAGAGGCCTATAGCAACATTAAAGGAGCTTCAGGAATATCTGGCAAGTACTGGCTGTGTGGTACATCTCCTGTATTCTTCATATGTCTGGGCTATGAGGTAGAGTGGCAAGACAAAGCCTTTTCTTACGAAGAAAAACATCCAAGCCAGGCTACATTTTGCAGAAACACATCTGAAGTCTCCCAAAAGCATGTGGGAAAAGGTGTTATGGTCTGATGAAACCAAGGTTGAACTTTTTGGCCATAATTCCAAAAGATATGTTTGGCGCAAAAACATCACTGTCACTGCACATCATCAAAAGAACACCATAACCACAGTGAAGCATGGTGGTGGCAGCATCATGCTTTGGGGCTGTTTTTCTTCAGCTGGAACTGGGGCCTAATAGTGAAATACCAGTCAATATTGGCACAAAACCTTCAGGCTTCTGATAGAAAGCTGAACATGAAGAGGAACTTCCAAATCAACAAAGGAATGGCTTCACCAGAAGAAGATTAAGGTTTTGGAATAGCCCAGCCAGAGCCCAGACCTGAATCTGATTAAAAATCTGTTGGGTGATCTGAAGAGGGCTGTGCACAGGAGATGCATTCACAATCTGACAAATTTGGAATGTTTTTGCAAAGAAGAGTGGGCAAATCTTGCCAAGTCAAAATGTGCCATGCTGATAGGCTCATACCCAAAAAGACTGAGTGCTGTAATAAAATCAAAAGGTGCTTTAACAAAGTATTAGTTTAAGGGTGTGCACACTTCTGCAACCATATTATTTTATTTTAATATTTTTTCTTCCCTCTACCTAAAAGATTTCAGTTTGTTTTTCAATTGAGTTGTACAGTTTCTAGGTCACATTAAAGGTGGAAAAAGTTCTGAAATGATTTATCTTTGTCTCATTTTTGTACACAGAAATCTGACATTTTAACATGGGTGTGTAGACTTTTTATATCCACTGTATATAAGCTAACTAACTAACTATCTAATGTAATGTGACACAGGAAAGCAGAGAGCACAGCAATGGCACTGCTGTCTCTCTCAGAACTGTAAAAAACTGTAGAAAATGGCTGCCGGGGAGGTTCTTATATATAAAAGGGGTAGGCAACTTTCCTATTGGTTGCTAGGGATGTTGCTAAGCTCAGACAAAGACAATGCAGCCTTCTCATTGGCCCACAAGCAAAAAGGGAGCTTACTGATGAAAAAAGAATGCAGAGTATTCGAGAATACGAATATATATCACTATATTCTAAATATTCGCAAATTCTTGAAGTTGCGATATTCACGATTAAAATTCCCAATTCGAATATTCGCACCCAACACTATTGCCGAAGTGGAATTCGATCTGAAGTTCAGGAAAAATGAAGTGGCTGCTGCACGTGTTAGGACATGGAGCAAAGAACTCTGGGAACGAGGGATGCCATACATGCAGCCAATCAGCAGCCAGCCCCCGTGATTAGAGACAAGCAAATTTTTCAAAAATTCGATTCGCTGGTTCGCCAAATTTTTCGGAAAAATATTGGATTCGATCCGAATATATTCACGGCAAATTACAATAAAAAAACTGCTATTTCCTGGCTGCTGAGAGCCTTTATAGTGGTGTAGAACACTGTGCCTTGCAATAACATGCATAGGGAGTCTGCTTTGGTAGTGAAATAATACTGTGAGTCTGCATGACATGCAGATAACAGGTATCACTCTAAGAATCACTGCATACTTCACTTATTTAAGCATTCACGGGGCCAAAACTGACCAAATAACTCAAGTATCAACTCTGCCTTACAGGTAGATGTTAGCGTCAAGAAGAAGCGCACTCCTTTTACAACCTTGTCAGCTGATTCCACATAGATGTCTACAGAACCTGTTCGATTAAACGCTTACACAAGCAGAGCCTACCTCGACAGAGTGGAGAGGGGGTCAGCAGTAAGTTGACGTCACTGATTCATTTTCCCCAAAGCTCTGATCCGTCTGTGGAGCATACGCCTTCATTTAGTCAGCATTTGCTCAATAATCCATCAGTATTGCTAAAGGCAAAAAAAAAGAACTTAGTGTATCTAAAACAGAGATGACACGTGAATTGAATATTTGCATGTCTTCTGTGTTTTCTACCCACTCCTGCTTTTGGCTACCAAATTATAAGCCAATTCTGACAGACAGGATCTGTTGTGCGTCTCGTTTTTTCCTTCCTTCTGACAGATCAGAAGTAGTGTCAATAAATGATGACGTCAGCCAGGCTGAAAGCCAAAATAGAAGACCAGTCATGAAGTGGGGAGGGTGGGAACAGCATGAAAAGTCCACAGTGGACCTATGACATAGTGGTGAGGTGAAAGCAGCACGAGGAGACCACAGAGTGGCCCAATGACAGGGTCTGGAGGTAAAAGCAGTATGAGGAGGCCACCGAGTGGCACCATGACCGAGTCTGCAGGTGGCGGCAGCATGAAGAGACCACAGAGCAGCACAATGACAGAGTCTTGAGGTGGCAGCAGCATGAGGATACCACAGAGCGGCACAATGACAGAGTCTGGAGGTGGCAGCAACATGAGTAGGCCACAGAGTGGAACAATGAAAGAGTCTGGAGTTGGCAGCAGCATGAGTAGGCCACAGAGTGGCACAATAACAGAGTGTGGAGGTGTCGGCAGCAGCAGCATCAGGAGGAGGCCACAGAGTGGCACAATGACAGAGTGTGGATGTGTCAGCAGCAGAAGCATCAGGAGGAGTCCACAGAGTGGCACAATGACAGCATGTGGAGGTGGCAGCAGCATGAGTACGCCAGAGAGTGGCACAATAACAGAGTCTGGAGGCGGCGGCAGCAGCAGCAGCATTAGGAGCAGGCCACCGAGTGGCATAATGACAGAGTCTTTAAGTGGCGGCAGTATGAGGAGGCCACAGAGCGGCACAATGACCGAGTCTATAGGTGGCGGCAGCATGAGTAGGCCAAATAGTGGCACAATGAAAGAGTCTGGAGTTGGCAGCAGCATGAGTAGGCCACAGAGTGGCACAATGACAGAGTGTGGATGTGTCGGCGGCAGCAGCATCACGAGGAGGCCACAGAGTGGCACAATGACAGAGTCTGGATGTGGCGGCGGCATCAGGAGGCCACAAAGTGGCAAGGTGACTTACTGTTGAGGTGGGTGGGAGTGGAGAGGAGTGCTTCCATTGTGGAAGCGCTCATCTCCATATTCATCTCTATCATCGTCCTCAGGTCAGCGATACAGATGAATTGTGCGGAGGAGCAGCCTAGTGCCTGTAGCCTATCAGTTGCCGATGCACCACCTGAGCCGTACAGCGCGGGACACAGGCCGGAATAGGCTTGCATCGCATCACTGACAGCAGCATAAGGTAAGTATACGTGTTTATTGTTTTTACTATTTATAGTGTATGGGGGCCCTATATACTTCCACAATATGGGGGGCACTATGGAGAAGAGGAGAAGCACTATGGGGGCCCTATATACTGGGACAATATGGAGGAGTACTATGGAGAAGAGGGGAAGCACTATGGGGGCCCTATATACTGCCACAATATGGGCGGCATTATGGAAAAGTGGGGAAGCACTATGGGGCCCTATATACTGCCACAATATGGGGGGCCACTATGGAGAAGAGGGGAAGCACTATGGGGGCCCTATGTACTAGCATATTATGGGGGCACTATGGGGGCTATATATACTGGCACATTATGGGGGCACTATGGAGAAGAGGGGAAGGAGCACTATGGGGGCATCTACTGGGGGTCCTATGTACTGGCACGCATTATTGGGGGGCTCTATGGAAAAGTGGGGGGAAAGGAGCACTATGGGGCCATCTACTGGGGGCCCTATATCTGGCACTCGTTATGAGGGGCTCTATGGAGAAGTGGGGGTAAAGGAGCACTATGGGGGCATTTACTAGGGGCAATATTTACTGGCACGCATTATGGGGGTGCACTATGGATAAGTGGGGGATAAGAGCACTATGGGGACATTATATAGGGGCATTTAATACTGGCACCTATTTTGGTGCCACTATGGGAAAGGGGGGAGAGGAGCATTATGGGGGCATCTATGTGGGGCAGTCTATATGAGCATTTCATACTGACACATTATGGAGGACACTATGGGGGCGGGGGAGGAGCACTATGGGGTATCTTCTGGGGGCACTATATAGGAGTATTTTATACTGGCACAAATTAAAGGGGCAATATGGGCACCTAAGCTCAATTGGGGGCACTAAGTGTTTTTTCTAGTGGCACACAGCACTGGTCATTGGTACAAATGAGGGCACTCTGGGGACATTGGCTCTACTGGGGGCATTAAGAGATTTATTTTATTTTTTTACTGACACACAGTGGGGCATTTTTTTGCACTGGCGCACATTATAAGGGGGCGTTTTTCTACTGTCACACGTTATAAAGAGAATTATTACTACCAGGGGCTTTATTATAACTTGGGGACTATGGAAGCATTATTACCGTACTTCTGGGACACAATTACTGTTGGGACCACTGTAGGAGCACTATTACTACTCAGTGCACTCTGGTAGAGAATTATTACTATTGTTGGGATTTTGGGGAGCACTATTACTGTGGGGGCACCCTGGCACAGTATCAGCTTAGCACAGTTATTTTTGGGGGACATTATGGTTACACTATTCGTATCAGGGACAATATTTGCCGGGTGCAGTTTTTTCTTAGAGCATTGTGTTCCAATAATTATTGAAAGGTGGAGCAATCTGTTTGTAACTAGTATTTTCAGGGGGTTTATTAGTTTATGCAGTATAGTTTTAGGGGTGCATGATGGGAGGTTGAAAAGGTGGGAGGATGATGGAAAAATAGGAAACTAAGATGTCTGTCAAACTCTGCAGAGAGTAAAGATGGCTGAAAGAAATTATCATGGCGGTCTGATCTGAATGAGGAAGATAAAGAAAGAGAACGTCTACATCAAAGGAGACGTCACTGGATTTAAGAGGTATGTGGTGCTGTATTAGGCTATTTTCACAACTGCGTTAGTGATTCTAAGAGAGAACAGCCTGCCGGAATTCACTGGATCCGGCACTGCTGGATGCAGACTGAATGCCCGCCGCCCCCATCAACTACAATGGGGTACGGCAGAGATCTGGCCACAAGCTGGAGGGGGGTGGGGGCGCTTTTTTGATGTTCGCCCTGTTGGTAAATTTCCCTAGAAACTGCCCTGCACGGATGAACACGGTGTTGGTGAAATCAAGCTATCTGATAAGGATTGTCCACAGTGATTATATCTGCTTATAAAGGCCAGGCATAGAGGTCTCACTATGCCTGGTGTATCTTAGGGAGGGCATAGAAAGTTGGGATCTGAGGATGACTGGACCACATAAAACTCATCTCTTCCTTGGATATTAGTCTACTATCGAGTGCCTGGACTAGTAGGCCCTCTAATTCACCGTTGAATTTGGCCGTAGGGTTGGAGGGTAGGATGTTGTAGCATGTTTTATCATTTAACAGGGACAGGCACATGTCGCGATATGTGTCATGATTCATTAAAACGACATTTCCCCCCTAATCAGACCGTTTGCATATGATATGAGGATCCTTCTCAAACCTAAGTAAGGCCTGCATTTCGTCCCTACTAAGGTTATTTTTTTGGGGACCCCTTGACTTCTCCAAACTAGTAAGTTGGTCTGTCACCAATTTACAGAACAAATCAATAATAAGAGTGTCTTGAGGGGGTGGTGTTCTCCTACTTTTTGTTTTTAGGTCTGTAAACGGGCCTAAACCGTGGCTCTGTTCATTCTCATCAAGTAAGGAACTCAATGTGGTCCAGTCATCCTCAGATCCCAACTTTCTATGCCCTCCCTAAGATACACAAGGGGTACCCACCACTCAAGGGAAGGCCAATTGTCTCCGGTGTGGACTCCATTACATACGGTGTAAGTTCATATATTGATAAAATCTTGAGACCTTTTGTTCTCTCACTTCCATCCTACATCAGGGATACTACCGATTTACTGCTCAAAATTGAACATATCCATATTGCAGACACCATCTATCTGGCCTCCATTGATGTAGAGGCGCTATACACCAGCATTCCCCATTTTTGGGGGGTCACTGCAGTAAAATATTTTCTGAGTTCTCGGGGTACTCAATACCAACGTCACTCTGAATTCATTACTAAAATTCTTGAGTTCACGTTATCCCACAACTATTTTTTGTTTGAGAGACGTTTCTTCCACCAGCCCAGGGGTACAGCTATGGGTAGCCCCTGTGCGCCAAGTTATGTGAATCTGTTCCTGGGCTGGTGGGAAGACACAATGGTATTTAACGACTTAGGTCATCGGTGGGCCCCCAGTATTCTATACTGGGGTCGCTACATCGATGACGTGTTTATCCTGTGGGACGGAAGTAGAGAAGAATTTTCTAATTTTGTGAAGTATCTCAACACCAATGACATTGGGTTGAGGTTTACTTCGGAAATTCACCTCGAGACACTGACATTCCTTGACATACGTATAACCAAAATTCAGGGGGAACTACATACTGAAACCTATAGAAAACCCACCTCTACAAACAATCTACTCCAATGGGGTAGTCATCATCCTTACAGTCTGAAACGCGGTATTCCTAGGGGCCAGTATTTACGTATGAAAAGGAATTGTTCATCTCATTCATCGTTCTATAGACAATCTACTGATCTCTGAAATAGGTTTCTACAACGGGGTTATCCAGATCAGGTACTAAGAGAGGCGTTTCAGCATGCGAACGACAGAGAGCGACATTCCTTACTATCCTTAAACACCTCTCGTAGTCATACTGATACTGTAACGAGAATCTTTGGTACGTATGACAGTGAGAGCAAGAGAATGAGAAATATCCTGAATAGAGATGAGCGAACTTTAAAAAAAAGTTTGGCATTCGGGTTGTGGTAACTCGCGCATCCCATTATGGATTCCACTACCGCGGACTATCGCGGCATATGGAATCCATAAGGGGCGGCTTCCACCAACCCGAACTGTTGAACAGCCGAAGGACCTGGGGTGACGTCACCATCATGTGATCAGTGCAGGGGGCGTGGCTCAGCACTGGATTTGATCCCGTGCTGAGCCACGCCCCCTGCACTGATCACATGACGGTGACGTCACCCCAGGTCCTTCGGCTGTTTAACAGTTCGGGTTGGTGGAAGCCGCCCCTTATGGATTCCATATGCAGCGATAGTCCGCGGTAGTGGAATCCATAATGGGATGTGCGAGTTACCACAACCCGAACGCCGAACTATTTTTTAAAGTTCGCTCATCTCTAATCTTTAATAGACATTGTGGAATCTTACTCTCTGACCCTGATTTGGTTGAGTCCCTACCATCTACCCCTGCTATAACATACAAACGTGGCCGATCACTGCGAGATAGGCTTGTACACAGTCACTAGCGAAAGCCACCTGATGATCCCACGTGGCTTGGTAGCAGACCTTCAGGCACATTCAACTGTGGAAGTGACTGTGTATGCTGTCCCTTTATTTATAAATCAAATTCCTTTACGAGTAGCTATACGGGCATATCATATCAAAACCGCGAATTTGCCAACTGTCGTACCCAAGGAGTAGTATACATGTGTTCCTGTGACTGCCCACTTAACTATATTGGCAAAACAAAACGAGAACTTAGACGTAGGGTCTGTGAACACCTTGGCGACATAAAGAATAAAAGGGAAAAACCGCTAGCACGCCACGTGATGGAATGCCATGATGGCAATACTGGGACCCTCAGATTTCAGGTCATTGAGGTCATTAGACAATCACCCAGGGGTGGAGATTGGGACAATAAGATCCTGAGAAAAGAAGCCCAATGGATTCATTGCCTCAGAACAATCTCCCCCCAGGGACTAAATGAACAAATCTCCTTTACCTGCTTTATTTAAATTGAGTCCTTTCCTTTTCTGCTCGCGCCACCGTACCACGGGATACCTAAATTAACTAGGTAGAATGACTGGGGATCCAGAATATATCAGAACCGTAATTGGTTCATAAGTCTATACATCTTACTAATTTTACATCAACAAAAGAATATACTACAAACATCAACATTTTATATATAACAAATCACCCTCTGTTGCTTTTATTTAGATCAATACTATTTGCTGGGGATCAGCGTAATTACGGGTATACTATCGATGTCATGTCTGGCCAAAATATATCTAATATGTCTATCATACAAATGAATATCCTCTGTTTTGCTTCATAACTAGGAAACAGAAGTAGATAACTTGCGTTCCACAACTAGTAACCAGCAGTCACACCTGGGCTGCACCTCCGGTCATATGACCGGATATGACGTCAATGCCTCTATGTTGGTTTGCGTTCCAAAACCAGGAACCAACAACACACGGACTGTAGTTCCAGTCATATGACCGGACATGACGTCAACGCTTCTACATAAGTCTGCGTTCCATAACCAGGAACTAACAATACATGTCCGATCATGTGACCGGATATGATGTCAGCGCCTTCAATTCCTCCGTAGTAAGAGAATTGACCTACCACTCAGAAAACCCTGTTGTATGGCGAAAGGCAGATACGCCTACTAGAAATAACCACATGACTTTGCACACCATTGGTCAAGCCTACAATCATGTCAATCAATACGATTGGGAAATGAGGGGGAGTGACACAATCGTTTGGCGCCAAATCCCCTGTATTTAAATCCAGCCTCAATAGATGGAGGGTGCAAACTATCAGCCAACGCCAGAGAGTAGCCACCATCCTTCGGCTATGTCTTTTGATTATCCGAGAGTCCCCTGATGAACCAAGGAATTTCTACTTGGGGAAACGCGTCGGGACACACTTTCATCTGGGACATTGAATTGTCCAAATTATAACTTGGGAGGAAAAGACACGCATCATAGGGTCACGGTAGGGTAAGATAAGGGTTTAGCCACCGAGAGGTGGGGTCGCCCCTTTCGTGGCGGGTGCTCTGCCTGTAGGCAGGGGTAGACACCTAAGGGCATCATCAGGGTATTAACTTCTCCCGCCCCATCTGAAAGTTCATCTGTATGTGTGATACTACTTATCTACAACACTGTAAGTGATACATCTCTTACCTAATTATCAACGATTGACCCGCTGCCCAGATGCTATCAGTAGGTCTTTTTCTACCTCCAATCTGGCCTATTTGTTACTTATGTATAGAGATTAATAAGTTTATTTTATAAGCATTATCTAGTAAAAGTTATATTTTAATTGGAAGACCTTTCTCCTCTGTGAATTGTTGTTGACAGCCTTCCGCTCTAGCATATTTACATTCAGTGATACATGTCCCATTTGAAGCCCCCTGGATGCACCCCTACAGTAGATATAAACTCCAAAAAGTGACCCCATTTTGGAAATATGTAGATATGATTTTTGGTGACTCTATATTACACTTTTTGAGGAGAGGTAACAAAGAATAGAAATTCTGAAATTTCATCTCCATTTGCCAATAACTCTTGTTGAACACCTAAAGGGTTAACAAAGTTTGTAAAATCAGTTTTGAATACCTTGAGGGGTGTCCTTTCTTAGATGGAGTCACTTTTTTGGAGTTTCTACTCTAGGGGTGCATCAGATGGGCTTCAAATGGGAAATGGTGTCAAAAACCAGTCCAGCAAAATCTGCCTTCCAAAAACCATATGGCATTCCCTTCCTTCTGCGCCCTGGCGTTTGGCCATACAGCAGCTTACGACCACTTATGGGGTGTTTCTGCAAACTACAGAATCAGGGCAATATATATTGAGTTTTGTTTGGCTGTTAACCCTTGCTTTGTTACTGGAAAGATTGATTAAAATGGAAAATTTACAAAAAATAGCTGTTTTGGGACAGTTTTTATTTTTTATTATTTACATCGTTGATCTGACAGGTTAGATCGTGTGCTATTTCTATAGAGCAGGTTGTTACGGACGCGACAATACCAAATTTGACTACATTTTGGGGGATTTTGTTTCAGTTTTACATAATAAAGGAAAAGACACGCATCATAGGGTCACGGTAGGGTAAGATAAGGGTTTAGCCACCGAGAGGTGGGGTCGCCCCTTTCGCGGCGGGTGCTCTGCCTGTAGGCAGGGGTAGACACCTAAGGGCATCATCAGGGTATTAACTTCTCCCGCCCCATCTGAAAGTTCATCTGTATGTGTGATACTACTTATCTACAACACTGTAAGTGATACATCTCTTACCTAATTATCAACGATTGACCCGCTGCCCAGATGCTATCAGTAGGTCTTTTTCTACCTCCAATCTGGCCTATTTGTTACTTATGTATAGAGATTAATAAGTTTATTTTATAAGCATTATCTAGTAAAAGTTATATTTTAATTGGAAGACCTTTCTCCTCTGTGAATTGTTGTTGACAGCCTTCCGCTCTAGCATATTTACATTCAGTGATACATGTCCCATTTGAAGCCCCTGGATGCACCCCTACAGTAGATATAAACTCCAAAAAGTGACCCCATTTTGGAAATATGTAGATATGATTTTTGGTGACTCTATATTACACTTTTTTGAGGAGAGGTAACAAAGAATAGAAATTCTGAAATTTCATCTCCATTTGCCAATAACTCTTGTTGAACACCTAAAGGGTTAACAAAGTTTGTAAAATCAGTTTTGAATACCTTGAGGGTGTCCTTTCTTAGATGGAGTCACTTTTTTGGAGTTTCTACTCTAGGGGTGCATCAGATGGGCTTCAAATGGGAAATGGTGTCAAAAACCAGTCCAGCAAAATCTGCCTTCCAAAAACCATATGGCATTCCCTTCCTTCTGCGCCCTGGCGTTTGGCCATACAGCAGCTTACGACCACTTATGGGGTGTTTCTGCAAACTACAGAATCAGGGCAATATATATTGAGTTTTGTTTGGCTGTTAACCCTTGCTTTGTTACTGGAAAGATTGATTAAAATGGAAAATTTACAAAAATAGCTGTTTTGGGACAGTTTTTATTATTTATTATTTACATCGTTGATCTGACAGGTTAGATCGTGTGCTATTTCTATAGAGCAGGTTGTTACGGACGCGACAATACCAAATTTGACTACATTTTGGGGATTTTGTTTCAGTTTTACATAATAAAGCATTTATTGACTGAGGGGATCAGCAGCTATCTGCAAAATACTCAGCTTTCTTGCAGGACTGTAATATACAGGAGTCTTCAGCAGAACTGACCAGGACTGATGCACTGAACCAACAAAGGGATCTTGCAGTGCAAAATGTTAAGTTTAAGGCAGAACTCCGCATTACTCAACTGCAGGAGACCAGATCTCACAGATCCAACTCAACCCAACACACAGTACTTTCTTCTAAATCCTCTCATTCCAGAAGATCAACATTAAGTGTCAAGCTAATAGAGGCCCACACTGATGCCGAATCAAAAAGGCGCAAAATGATTTTACCAGAAAGAAAGAAGAGGTAGAAGCACACAAGGCATCTCGCCATGCTGAGATGTCTGCTCAACAAACAGAGGTAAAAGCACGTAAGGTTGCTCAACAAGCAGAGTTAGAAGCATGCAAGGTAGGTAGCTCATCAAGCTGAGATGGAAGCTCAAAGAGTATCTCATCAAGCTGAGATGGAAGCTCAAAGCAAAGCTCTCCAAGCACATATGGTTGCTCAACAAGCAGAGGCAGATTCACAAATAACGATTCTGCAGATGGAGGGAAAGGAAGCATCTTCCCTATCAAGGCTGAAAGTCCTTGAACAAGCAATGGGACAAAGTACTAATTCAGACTGCCTTATCTCATCAGAACTGGAAGATCCAGCTGAACGCACCAGTGAATACGTTCTAAAGCATAACATCTGCAAAGATACAGAGTCATCTCCTGTACCTCCTACTAACAACACTAATCTGACTCTCAACGCAGAGACCTCCAAGCTCTATATGCCTGAGCCTCTTCAAGTCTACAACATAAGTACATCTATGCAGCAAACAACAACAAGGTGACTTCCATTGATAAGCATAAGCTCAAGCCACAGCCAGCACAAGCCTTGGAGACTACACCACAGTTAAACACTCATGCAACATTATTTTACCCTGATAAACCTCACCCTACATCACCAGAGAACTTTCACACACAAGGGGTTTCACAAGGGACCTTGACACCAAGTAGTAAGAGACCAGAACTGAGTGACTTTGCCAAGTACATGGTACGCCGTGAGCTCATTAACACCAGCCTCCCAAGGTTTGACGACTGTCCAGAGAGCTACAGGACCTGGAGATCAACCTTCAAGGCTAATATTGCTGATCTCAACCTTACTACTAAGGAAGAACTTGACTTGCTCATAAAGTGGGTGAGACCAGAATCTGCAGGTCGTGTTAAAAGACTCAGAACAGTACATGTTAACCACCCAGATGCAGGTCTTGTTGCTGCATGGGCAAGACTTGAGCAAGCCTATGGTAGCTCTGAAGCCATAGAAAGAGCTCTATTCAAGAGACTGCAAAACTTCCCAAAAATAGGGAACAAAGACTATTGCAAGCTCCAAGATTTAAGTGACCTCCTCATGGAGCTAGTTGGCAAAGAACGACCAACGTCTACCTGGACTAAGCTTCCTGGACACCGCTCATGGTGTCAACCCAGTGGTGTCTAAACTGCCATACGGCCTACAAGAGAAACAGGCAAAAGAGGGCTCAAGATGCAAAAGATACTATAACGTGTCCTTTCCTCCATTCTCATACTTCTGCAGGTTCATTAGTGATCAAGCCTGGATGAGAAACAATCCCAGCTTCAGCTTCAGTGAACCTAACCTGCCTGCTTCATCCTCACCATCATCAAGGTATGATAACACAGCAGCTAAACGTAGAGACTTAAATAGAGCAATATCCGTTAAAATGACAGACATCTCATCCTTCACAACCTCAACTACTGATCAAGGCGTTGTGGATGACAGAGATAAAGACCCTAATCGTTAGTGTCCTATTCACAAAAAGCCTCACCCTCTTGAGAAATGTTGTGGGCTTAAGGCAAAAGACTTTACAAGAGTGCAGGGAGATTCTCCAGAAACTTGGCATATGCTAAAAGTGCTCTGCTTCTTATAGCCATTTTGCTAAAGACTGTAAAGTTGTCATCAAGTGCACAGAATGCTATAGCGACAGACATGTTACAGCCATGCATCCTACTCCACTTCCAGACAACCCACAGCAGCTACCTACCTCCACTCTCGTCTCAAATCATGGCAGGGAGCAACAAAGTCATGCTCCAATCAAAGATAATGTCTCTTCTTTATGTACAGAAGTCTGTGGAGAAGGCAAGGACCACAGATGCTGTGCCAAGATATGCTTAGTCAAGATATACCCAGATGGTCATCCTGAGAAAGCTGCTAGGATATATGCCATAATAGATGAACAGAGCAACAGATCCTTGGTTAAGCCTAAATTCTTTGAGATCTTTGGCATAGTAGGTTACGCCACACCATATACTCTCAGAACCTGTTCTGGTCATGTAGAGACCTACGGCAGAAGGGTTAATGGGTTCATCGTCTCTCATACCAATGAGGGAGAGGGCATACCCCTACCAACGTTAGTCGAGTGCGACCAGATACCAGAGGGAAGGGAGAGATTCCCACTCCAGAAGCTGCGTATCAACATCCTCATTTAAGGCACCTTGTTAATTATATTCCTGCAATGGACAAGAGTGCTGAAATCTTAATCCTGTTAGGAAGGGACATTCTCAGAGTAAATAAAGTATGCGACCAGTGCAATGGGCCTGACGACGCCCCTTATGCACCACGACTTGACCTAGCCTGGGTAATAGTGGGCGATGTATGCTTGGACAGGATGAGTACGTCATCTGACATCCACTCCTTCAAGACCTAAATTTTGGGAAATGGCCATGCATCCCACTTCAAACAGTACCCTCACCATTATGAAGTAAAGGAGAAGCTTCTTGACATCATCCAAGTACCTGATGTTACTCCTGCCCTTTGTGATGACAACCTAGGTACCACAGTGTTTTGTACTACAAGTGAGGACAACAAAATAGCCAGTTGAAGACAGAGAATTCATCAAAATAATAGACAAGGAATTCTTTCAACTGGGTTGCACCATTACCTCTTCATGCTACCAAGGCCAAACTCCCAACCAATCGTGAACAGGCTCTATCCAGACTCAACTCACTTCAACGAACACTAAGGAACAGACCTGAATTGAAGGACCATTTAATCTCTTTTATGAAAAGGATCTTTGACAAGGATCACGTTGAACCAGTGCCACCACTTCAAAGGCACAATGCGTGATGGCATCTGCCTTTCTTCAGAGTGTATCATCCATGTAAGCCAAAACAAATCAGCATAGTATTTGACTCCAGTGCCAAGCATCAAGGTGTATCCCTAAACGATGTTCTTCACACTGGCCCAAATCTAACCAACATCCTTGTAGGCGCACTTATGAGGTTTAGAAGAGAACCAGATGCCATAACTGCTGATATTGAGCAAATGTTTCATTGCTTTATTCTACACGAAGATCATAGGAACTTCCTAAGGTTTCTGTGGCACCATAACAACAACATGACCAATGAGATTATTGAATACCGCATGAAGGTGCATGTTTTCGGTAATAGTCCCTCACCCGCTGTTGCAACATCCGGTTTACGAAGGACTGCCCTTGATGGAGAAAAGGAGTATGGTGCGGATGCTCGACGCTTCGTTGAGAGAGACTTTTATGTTGAGGATGGACTTAAGTCTTTACCTACAGACGAAGAAGCCATAGACCTGCTCCAAGGGACACAAGTTATGCTTTCTGGGGCTAACCTCAGACTACACAAGATTGCCTCAAACAGTGTTGCTGTTATGAAAGCCTTTCAACCTGGCGATCATGCCACAGGGTTTAAAGACTTAAATCTGGGAATGGACATGCCACCTGTACAGAGAAGTCTGGGCCTACGGTGGGACTTAAAAGACACTTTCAGCTTTCAAGTCAACTCTACGGACAAGCCATTTACCAAGCTGTCAGTAGTGAACAGCTTACATGATCCAATGGAATTTATGGCTACCATCACCATACAAGGTAAAGCCTTACTTAGACAGCTTATAGAGTCTATTAAAGATTGGGATGCTCCACTGCCATCTGACAAGCTTTCAAGATGGAAGTTCCTGGAAGCAATCTCTACATGCCTTAGATGGAATCCATATAGCAAGCTGCTACACCCCAGCCTCTCTTGCTACAAGCCGGAGAAAAGAACTTTACATCTTCTCAGATGCATCTACTGAGGCCATAGTGGCTGTTGCCTACCTCAAGGTGAAAGACTCTTCTAATCAAACCTACATAGGGTTACTGTTTGGAAAAGCTAAGTTAGCACCTAAGCCTGAGCACACAATTCCTAGGCTTGAACTTTGTTGGACTGTGCTAGCTGTAGAAATCGTAGATTTCATATTGGACGAGCTAGACATTCAGATAGATGACACCAAATTCTAAACAGACAGTAAAGTTGTTCTGGGCTACATATACAACCAGACTAAACGTTTCTATGTCTACGTCAGCAACCGTGTAGAAAGAATCAGGAAATCATCTAAACCTGAACAATGGCATTATGTCCCATCTGAAATGAATCCTGCAGATGATGCCACAAGGCCAGTGTCTGCAAGTGTTTTTGCAAATTCTTCCTGGTTAGGTCCTGAATTCCTGCTGGAGACCACAGCTGACGTCTTCAGTCTTCTAGAACCTGACAAGGATCCAGAGATTCGTCCTGAAGTTAAAATCCTTGTCACCAGAACTGAGCAAAGACTCATTATACCAGCTCGCCACCACATCATCACTCTGTTCATACGGCACTACCATGAAAGGGGTAAGGTATGCAAGGTTAAGGTAAAATTTCAAGACAAGGGACTGTAAAGACTTTCATCAGACCTATCACGGAACTTGTTCTGCTCTTGCCCTTTGGAGATTGAACTTATTTGCCTATGCTGCTGGATCCTACATGTGACTTCAAGAAAGAAGTGTTTGAACTTTACTTGCTATAACTTGAAGCTTTGTATTGTAGTTAGTAATGCCAACGCAACTCAATCACAATAGAATGCGTGACTATGCAATATATCACCAAATGACCATAAAGGGACACGCAATACAATTTCATAAACTTTATTAGTTGATAAAAAGACCAACAATACACATAATGTGAATATTAAAAATATATATATGGCAGTAATACAAATGGTAGCCAAGACATATGACTCCCCTCCCATGCATAGAAGACCCAGATTATCCCTCCTATATAGGGTAAAAAAAACTGTAACCCCTAGATATATCCATGTCAATCAGGTGAAAATATAAAACACATGTGTATGTTTAAACTGACCTCACTAACGTATGCATGCTGGGAGCGTGTCATATCTCCGCGCCATCCCGCCGCTGATGACGTCACGACAACGCGAGAAAATGGCCGCCACACATCCAGCCGCCTGCATAATCTCGCGGCATCATGACGTCACCACGGAAAGCACGTGAGATGACATCCACCAGGCAGCCAGTTAGCCGCGAAAATCTCGCGACACCACGTCATCATCGCAGGGCGCGCACCCAATACGAATCATGTATGCGGCAGTACGTCGCACTCGCGAGACCTCATCCGTCTCTATACAGAGGCGTGCGAAGCTCGCCAACAATCGCGAGACTAGGCCCGCGACTATATAGGGAGCACCCAGCAAATACAAAAACCAACGACAAAGTTCAAAATAAGGCGGGGGTAAGACAAACACCCCATTCTATAAAGTAAGATAGTACCAACAGGCCGAATACATATAATTACAATACAACAATGTGAGATCCTATATTATAAGGTCACCTATCATCACCTGATCACGTTCAGATCATGTGACCTTCTACACCAGCGTGAACTCGACCTTTTGCATGAAATCATTGTCACAATCAGAGCACAAGGCAATAAACATGCTTATCATTGAATATTATTAATACATATAACAATAAAATATATACCATAAGGTGCTAGTGCTTGATAAACCCGAGACAGAAAAGTGCCAGTGCGTAAAGTGCGTAAAGTGCTCAGTGCCATGTGAACATGCAAAAGAAAAGTGACAAGTGCAAAATATATAATCAAAAACGAGTACAAAAAATAATAAGTACATAAAAATAAGTGATAATTCATTTGCCAATAGAAATATATATAGCCATCTAGCTAATATATATCGTGTAAAATACATAAATAAATATACAAATACATAAAAAATATATATGAATTCATATGCCAAGAAGATACCACCCCATCATTATACACGGGGCTCACCTTTTTGTAGAGTAAGTCTCTTCTACTGGTGAATTTTGCTCTATTGTATGCCCTCTTAATGCATCTTTTTCCATAGCCTCTGTCTTGAAATCTCTTTCTCAATTCACAATAGAGCAAAATTCACCAGTAGAAGAGACTTTACAAAAAGGTGAGACGTGAGGACAAACCAGTGGTCAGATTCATTACGAATAGAGATGAGCGAACACCTGGATGTTCGGGTTCGAGAAGTTCGGCCGAACTTCCCGAAAATGTCCGGGTTCGGGATTTGAACTCGAGCCGAACTTTGTCCCGAACCCGAACCCCATTCGGTCAATGGGGACCCGAACTTTTAGGCACTAAAAAGGCTGTAAAATAGTCCAGGAAAGGGCTAGAGGGCTGCCAAAGGCAGCAAAATGTAGGTAAATCCCCTGCAAAAAAATGTGGATAGGGAAATGAATTTAAATAAAATAAAATAAATAAAAATTAACCAATATCAATTGGAGAGAGGTCCCACAGCAAGGAATCATGCGTCATATCACCCACCACTGGAGAAGGCCACTCTCATTTATTTTGGACCAGCACCCAGACAGAGGAGAGAGGTCCCACATCAAGGAATCATGCGTCATATCAACCACCACCGGAGAAGGCCACTCTCATTTATTTTGGACCAGCACCCAGACAGAGGAGAGAGATCCCACATCAAGTAATCATGCGTCATATCAACCACCACCGGAGAAGGCCACTCTCATTTATTTCGGACCAGCACCCAGACAGAGGAGAGAGGTCCCACAGCAAGGAATCATGCGTCATATCAACCACCACTGGAGAAGGCCACTTTCAGTTATTTAGGCCCAGCACCCAGACCGAGGATACAGGTTCCACAGCAAGGAATCATGAGTCATATCACCCACCACCGGAGAAGGCCACTCTCATTTATTTTGGACCAGCACCCAGACAGAGGAGAGAGGTCCCACAGCAAGGAATCATGCGTCATATCAACCACCACCGGAGAAGGCCACTCTCATTTATTTCGGAACAGCACCCAGACAGAGGAGAGAGGTCCCACAGCAAGGAATCATGCGTCATATCAACCACCACTGGAGAAGGCCACTTTCAGTTATTTAGGCCCAGCACCCAGACCGAGGATACAGGTTCCACAGCAAAGAATCATGCGTCATATCAACCACCAACGGAGAAGGCCACTCTCATTTATTTTGGACCAGCACCCAGACTGAGGAGAGAGGTCCCACAGCAAGGAATCATGCGTCATATCAACCACCAACGGAGAAGGCCACTCTCATTTATTTCGGACCAGTACCCAGACAGAGGAGAGAGGTCCCACAGCAAGCAATCATGCGTCATATCAACCACCACTTGAGAAGGCCACTTTCAGTTATTTAGGCCGAGCACCCAGACAGAGGAGAGAGGTCCCACAGCAAGGAATCATGCGTCATATAACCCACCACTGGAGAAGGCCACTTTCAGTTATTTAGGCCCAGCACCCAGACCGAGGATACAGGTTCCACAGCAAGGAATCATGCGTCATATCACCCACCACCGGAGAAGGCCACTCTCAGTTATTTCGGCCCAGCACCCAGACAGAGGAGAGAGGTCCCACAGCAAGGAATCATGCGTCATATCAACGACCAACGGAGAAGGCCACTCTCAGTTATTTCGGACCAGCACCCAGACAGAGGAGAGGTTCATTCAACTTTGGGTTGCACCGCAAGATCATGGTAAAGTTAAAAAAATGAGGATTCAATAAAGAAGTGCCCCGGAGTACAAGAATACATGGTTGATGGGGAGGCAGTTATAAATGTTTATTCTGCACAAGGGAGGCACAGGTCCTGTGGGATCCATGCCTGGTTCATTTTTATGAACGTCAGCTTGTCCACGTTGGCTGTGGACAGGCGGCTGCGTTTGTCAGTAATGACGCCCCCTGCCATGCTGAATACACGTTCAGACAAAACGCTGGCCACCGGGCAGACCAGCACCTCCAAGGCATAAAATGCTAACTCTGGCCACGTGGACAATTTGGAGACCCAGAAGTTGAATGGGGCCGAACCATCAGTCAGTACGTGGAGGGGTGTGCAGACGTACTGTTCAACCATGTTAGTGAAATGCTGCCTCCTGCTAACACGTTCCGTATTAGGTGGTTGTGCAGTTAGCTGTGGCGTGGAGACAAAACTTTTCCACATTTCTGCCATGCTAACCCTGCCCTCAGAAGAGCTGGCCGTGACATTGCTGTGTTGGCGACTTCTTGCTCCTCCTCTGCCTTCGCTTTGGGCTTCCACCTGTTCCCCTGTGACATTTGGGAATGCTCTCAGGAGCACCTCTACCAGCGCGCGCTTGAACTCTCGCATCTTCCTATCAAGCTCCAGTGCAGGAAGTAAGGTGGGCACATTGTCTTTGTACCGGGGATCCAGCAGGGTGGCAACCCAGTAGTCCGCACACGTTAAAATGTGCGCAACTCTGCTGTCGTTGCGCAGGCACTGCAGCATGTAGTCGCTCATGTGTGCCAGGCTCCCCAGAGGTAAGGACAAGCTGTCCTCTGTGGGAGGCGTATCGTCATCGTC